>KE153418.1:254098-276362 GCA_000411095.1 Aethionema arabicum
GTCATTAGAATTTAACAACGATACAAAGATAAAACGTTGATACCAAAACATCAATCTTTAAAAACAAAGATATGAGTAGCTGGCAAAAAAAAAAAAAACAAAGATATGAGTAAAACGCAAAATTAAATGAAGTTTTGGGAGTATAAAAAGAATTGAAGTATTGGTATAAATTTTGAATTATTTAATTTTTCCTTTTGTTGAAATATATCACGAACTACAAGTTCCAATAAATAAATTTCCAAAGTTCAAAAGGGTTAACGTCAAAATATTATATACTGTATGAAAAAACGTGAGAGACACTTTAATTTAAAAATATGATTAGGAACAACAACAAATAGCACCAACTATTGGAGATGTTCTTATAAAACAAACTTAATATTAGCTGGACTCGTGAATCGTGATCAATATGATATTAATTGTCTACATTATTCTCCTAATCAATTTTTCAATTGTTAATTAAAGATATTTTCCATTTGGTACAAAGAAATTTTTCAAAAATATTAGACTCATTTACCACTCCTAATCATTTTTCTTCCCAAATTAATCAATTATTTGTTTGCTCATTAAAAAATTAGATACAGGTGAATGTCTAACAAATTAAACACAGGAAAGTGTCTAAAAATATTGTTTGCTCATTATAAGATTTGTTTCCTCATAGATTATTCGGGGTCTCTATGGAAAATTATCTTACCATTTTTTCATTTATTTCAAATTATTAGATGTTTCAAATTTTGTATATATTTTTTTACATAATTACTTGTAGTTATTAAAAAGAAGAAGAAATAAAAAATAAAAAATAAAAAATAAAAAATATGAAATAAGTAAAGAACCGAAAATTTTATTTCATTTATTAATTTTATCGATAAATGTACATGGAGTTAAAAAAAAACTTTATATTAAAAAACGGAAAATTTTGTTTTTTTTTAATTTGCATGCAGACAAAAGTGATACAAACTCCATACATGAAGTTCTTATTAAATTAAATTAACAACATAGTTCCTCTAAGGACTTTTACTCAATTATAGTAACTCATTACATTACATCTAAAGTTCACAACACATAAAAATGCAGACAAAAAAAACACAAAATCTCTTATTCTTAAATTAAGGATTGTTTTTAGTTTGCAACCAAATCTAGTAGGTCTCATAAAATTGAAATGTAGCTAAGAAAATGGTTTGATAACTCCAAAACACTGTTTCTCTTATTGTTTTCGGCATCTGCTGAACCCAAAAAGAAGAGCCTGTGATTGAGTTTGATCCTGCTCTAGAGTGCTGCAATACATTCAATTTCGATCCTTGCGTTTAGCGGCAAAGCTGCAACTTGATATGTTGATCGAGCTGGAGAAGGAGCTGGGAAGTCTACACCACAAAGAACAAAACAAGAAAAGATTCTAAAATGTTAAACCCATAAGAATGTGTGTAACAATCACAGTTAAAGAACTCACATTTGGCGTAAATCTCGTTAACTTTCTTGAAGTCATTCAAATCAGCTAGCCTGTGTAAGAGAAAACATTGCTTTTAGATTCGGAATAGATAAGGATCAAAGATTCTGTTGAGCTAAACAAACACGTCTACATGATTGTTGTTTTCACCACTGAGGAGTAATCGACACCACTAGCTTTTAAAATCTCCCCCATGTTCTTGAGTAGCTTCAATATTCAAGAGAAACAAAGTTAGAAGCAAGCAGATGATTAGCTCAGGAACGCCATTGGTCTTTTAGTTCTAAAAACACAACACTTAACTCCTAATTCTTAGCCATAAAGAGCAGATTCAACTCCATTGAATCAGACACAACAGTTATATTTATTACAATACAGGGAGAAATCTTCAACTGCATTCTTCAATCAACATCCAAGATAATCTAAGTCTTATTTTACTTCAAATTAATCATCCAAACACAGCAGAAATTGAATTGGCAAGTAACAAGTACTACAAAAAAAACTAATCTCTATAGAACACATGACAGTTCAAAAGCTACTTCACCTGCTCAGTCTGATCTTCGATGTCATCTGAAACAAACTTTCCAGTCTAGCAAACAAAACAAAAACAGAATCTTGCAATCTTAGAAACCATATGAGACAACACTATAGTGATTCACATTTGCATCATTAAAAATTGATATACGAGACAAACCTCAGGTATAAGTCCAAGAACACCTGAACAAAAAAGAAGATTATTGGCTTTGATAGCCTGAGAATAAGGTCCCAAAGCTGCTGGTGCTTTCTCTGTAGCCACAACTTCCTTCTTACCTGCATTGCAAATGAACTCTAGCTCTCATAATCCTTCCTTAGCATCCACCAAATCACATTTCTATAATCAAACCTATTCTTTGAACATCAAACTTCACAAACGCAAAAGATGAGAACATTGAGAAGTATACTACGATCCAAGACTAACTAACAATCAATTTTGCGTAAATCAAAAACGATTTTCAACTTTTCGACCCCAACATTCACCAAAAACAGAGCTAAGAAGAGTATCGGTATCGAACAAAACAAACCAATTTCGAGAGACATTTGGTAACATTCATCAAAATCAGAGCTAAGAGTATCGGTATCGAACAAAACAAACCAATTTCGAGAGACATTTGGTAACATTCATCAAAATCAGAGCTAAGAGTATCGGTATCGAACAAAACAAACCAATTTCGAGAGACATTTGGTAACATTCATCAAAATCAGAGCTAAGAGTATCGGTATCGAACAAAACAAACCAATTTCAAGAGACATTTGGTAACATTCACCAAAACCAGAGCTAAGAGTATCGGTATCGAACAAAACAAACCAATTTCAACAGACACTCGTTAAGGTAAATAAGAAAATCGAAATCGGAGAGAAGGAAATCAAAATCGTCACCAGCAGAAGCTGAGACACTGAGGCAAGCGAAAGGAGGAGATCTAGACGACATCCGGAAGAGAGAAACGCCGGCGAAAGTTGCGCAACCAACACCAGCAGCGACTAATGGGCCACGAGTTGAGCGAAGTGCGGAGGAGAGATCAAGAGCTGGGGAGTTTAGAGATCTGAATACAGACCAAGTCATCTCACTCTCAAACACACACACTAATACTCCGGCACCGGTAAGATGAAGAAAGCAAAGAAGACGACACACGAGTAGAGAGAAAGGTAGGTGAAGAAGTCAGACATTGATGCGAAGGGATATTAAGCAGATGATTCTCGTGTCATGTATTTTTTTATTTCCAAATATACCCTTAGTTAGGTACAATTTTTACAGTAAAATAATAAATTTTATTTATTGTTTGGACCCACTGGACTCAAGGCCCATTCCTTTATAACCTTACCCAATAACCTTTCCTGATTATAAATTTGTTTTTATTTATAAAATAAAAGATCAATTAACAATAACTATTTTTTAAAACATATAAAACTTAATTAATTAGGTGAAAAAAAAAATAAAAAACTTAATTAATCGTGAAAAAAAAAATATATAATGTTTCAAATTTTATTTACAAAGTTAGGAATAAACTATATAAGTATAACTCATCATAAATTATACTCTTTCTATTTCATTAAGATTGATTTTTAAATTTGTGAAAAAAAAGATTGATCTTTAAATTTAAATTTTGTTTCAAAAAACTGATGGTTTTTTTTTTTGGTAAATATGATCATTCTTTTTATTTTATCATTTATAATTATTAAGTTATAGTTAAAAGATTATAATAATAAATATTTGTAAAGATAAATTGGATTTTTTAAATGTTTCATTAAAATATATGAAAATTTAAAAAAAAATCAATTTATATGAAACATATAGAGAGTATTTAGTTTTAGCAGTTTTTTTCTTTTTTCCTCTGAGTTTTAGTAGTTATAAGATACTTATTTATTATTAATAATAATAACAATTGAATATATAAAGAAAAGAATAAGATAAGTTAACATTTTATATATAATTTTCTTTTTTACATTCTCTTAAATGAAAAATATGAAAAAGTCAAAGAGATAATATAGACATGGGCCTAGTTATTATACAAAAGAAGTAGGAAAGTCAAAGAAGATTGTCTCTACAAATGGGACATGTCACATGCCTAAGTAACCACTCATCTATACAAATCATATGAAATATGTGACCACATTTCTCTAGCTTTCTTCCTCTTTCTCCTTCTTCCCAATCCTACACACAAAAATATAAGATCCAATTTCAATTAATTCTCTAATCTAATTTTACTAATCAACATATATATTAATATTTTTTGTATATAATTTCGTTATACCTGTAAGCAAATCGGACAATTCGATTCGGGTTTGTCACGAAAACAGTTGTAGAACATAGGAATGTTATCAATAGACTTCTTTGATAACCCTTTTGCTTCTTGAGTTATATCATACATGTTTGTTGCCTCAGTGTAACTTGTATCCAATGCCGTTATCTGAATTATTATTTTAGTTTGTTAAATTTGAAATCTATGTATATAAAATAAAAGGATTTGCAATTTGTTAAAATTTAAACTATTTTCATTTAGCGAAAAAAAAACTAAATCTGAACTATTAAATTCCGAAATTTGACTATCAAAATTTTAAGGTCTAGATCTTAATAACCGGTTTCTTTAACCGTAATTCCAAATTAAACCCAAAATTGGATTTTAGTATTTGGTTAATTTTAGGATTATGGTGTAATTTTTTTGTTTAATGCTAAATTTTAATTTTAAAAAATTCAATTATCAAAATTTAAGGTTAAGAAAAACTCAAATTAGCAAAGTTTAAGGTTAAGAAAAACTCAATTATCAAAATTTGGGATTTAGAATATTATTTTAATTTTTTGAGTTATTTTTACCATATACAAATATATCAAAGTTAAAAATATTTTAATCTCCAAAAATACGGTAACTTACTTGCCATTGATATGCTTTGAGTAGAGCTGGTCTGACCAATCCCATGACAGCTTTCCCATTCACAACTCTCTTCACTAAAGCCACCTGTTTCATCTTCCAAATTAATTACCAAAATACCCTCGTTTCTTAACCTTAATTAGGGTTCATTCAGGGTCATTTAAGTCACCTTGGACAAAGGTTGTTCAGATAATAAGGTTCCAAAGAGTTGAAGAGCTGTAATAAAGCCAGCCATGGCTCCAAGTAGACAACCTTGGAGAAATCCAATATCTGTGGTGTGACCTTCAATGGCTCCTACCACCATCGCCACCACAACACTACCTACATCATATCATATCCCCACATACATTAATCACAATATAAGCTAAGTACATGTATATATACACATACACCGTGGCGGAATAAAAAAAATATTTAGAGGTCATAACAATTTTTCTCAATTTTAAAATAATAGCATAATTTTCATAAAAAAAATTACGGGATCAATAATTTTTTGGATTTAATTTTTGTTTGTAACGATTGGATCTGAATCAATATCAAATATCGAATAGAATTAACGTTATAATTTTTTTTCACCTAGATCGGTTGACCCCTCAAAAATCTATTTTCGCCACTGTATATACATACTTGTGTTGGCGGAACCATAAAAGTTTGTTAGAGGGATCATAATAGTTTTTCGAAAAAAATAATCAATAATTTAAAATTTATGGGGGTAAAAGAAAATTCGACGTAGGTCAATTACAAAAATCGGTCAAAATTTACGTTATAATTTTTCTTCACAACTCCAGCATTGTTCAGCCAGTGTATACATACATACATACATATATTTATATATATATATGTGTGTCCATATCATATCACATACATTGGAACCCACCACGAAGTGTGTATAAATGAAGAAAACATGTAAAAAAATTACCAAAAAATTACCTGAAGCTAAAATGCAGATGAAAAAGGTCAAGAAAAGCTTATTTAAAATTCTTGATATGATGGAGAAAGCATCAAGAATTGAAAAGGAAAGAAGATTAGTGAATTTGAGAAGAATCATATTGATTGTATGTTTAGTATAGTGATGTGGAGTGAGAGAGAGAGAGTGAAAGAGAAATATATAGAGAAGTAAAGAGTTGCATTAAAGAAGGATGTAACTACCCATACCCATAAAATAATGATTATAATGAGAAAGGACTAAAGTCTATGAATCTAATTGGCTAATATAATATAATGGCTTATGGGATATGCATTAAGTTATGCCCACAGAATCTATATTAAATGTGCTATTTAATGTAATGTTTAAAGAAAGGAATGGTGAGTGAAGATAAAAGCATGGGATGTGTAAGTTTTTTATATTTGGGAATTTAATTTAATTATTATATTATATGTAGTGTCAAATTTGTACTATCGTCAGAAACGGTTTTGAGATGATGATTATTTTGGGATGATGTAATATAGAATTGTTAATTCAAAACAATTGATAATAAATAGAATAGTTTATATTTCATGTATATTTATTAACGTTGTTATTTTTTGTTTGGATGTGGGATTCTAACAACCATTATTTGTTTTAAAATTTACAATAAATTTATATGTTTTATGGGAGATGTTGTAGATGATTCTGGAAATTTTGTAGTACTATCTATATTTTGTTAAATCAAATATAATATTATATTCTAGCTGTTTTAGATGGTATAATAAATATTTAAAAGTTAATATCAAACAAAAGAACAAATGTGTAAATTGAAATTTCTAGAATATAAAAGAAACTAAAAATTAGTTTCCTTATGTAAATAACTGAGGAAATCTCAATATTGCATTAAGGTACCCGAAATTATGGTTTTATTTTATATATATAACGTCGGTCTATACTGTAATTAATATTTTTTTTTGTTTTTGAACGTCTAAATCTGATTTTAAGCCTTAAGGTAGTCTATTTTATGAAGTTTGTCTAAATAATCATTAGTTTTTTTATAACATATCAGATATTTAAATATAATTTGCATAGAATATAAATTTATTTTTGTTGGTTAAGTTATGTGTGTAAACACTTAATTATTTTTACAGTAGAATCCGCGATTTTTAGATTAAAGTACGATTTATGTGGATATATAGTTACATGTTTGTGATAATAATCAACTTTACTAAAACAAAATTATTATTCACTTCTTTTTTGTATAAACGCGCTAATAATTAAATTCAAATAGATTGAAGATAAATAGTTTTTTTTTAACTCTGAACCCAATATATTCAGGAGATATATATTAATTAATCTGTTTCCTTTTTTTTTTTTTTTTTAAGGTTTCCTTTTCTTATAAAATCTATGATTAGGATAAATACAATAACACATCTTTCCTTTTTTTATCTAAATCGTATCAATAGAAAGCCTTAACTTTTTTTTTGGTTAACACTTTTGTTTCCTTTTTTTTTTAGTTTGACAAAAAAAAGGAAAATTAAATTTAGTAAAACTCTATAAATTGATCAATAATCAGATAACAACGTTATTCCTCACAGTTAAACATTCATCATGGTTACTTCTTCTTCTTTCAAAAAATCCAAAAAATCCAAAAAATCTCACGGCAAAACAATTTCCCTTCAATCTATCCCTAACGATCTTCTTATAGAGATTTCATCTTACATTGGTTCTAATTCTTTACCTGATATACGCAATTTCAGACAAGTTTCAAAATCGATTCGACTTAACAAGCAACATGTTATCGGCAAACTTTCTCTTAAAAAAGTACCTGTTTTTCCATGGTTTCACGATCCAAAAAGATTTTCAAATTTTTTAAAACGGTGTCGTAGGAATGGTAATCCTGAAGCTTTATACCGTAAATGACTCATAAACTACTTTCAAAACAACCGTGAAGATAAGGGACTTCAACAATTAGAAAAAACCGCGAAAAAAGGAAATCAATATGCAAAATATATTTACGGTATAATTTTGATTTGTCTTGGAGATAAAACAAGACAAAAGGGTTTTGAAACGTTATCTTCGTTAAAGAAACCGTTAATGTCGAAAACTATGGAGTATCTCGAAAAAACTCGGTTAAAAATTAGAGATCTTATTTGGTGGCGAGGTAGACCAGTTATGAGAAAGTTGAAAAATTCTTATGTCGAAGAAAATTGTGAGTGCAACGGTGAAACTACGTCGTTTTTAGTACGAAATAGTGTTTGGCACCGATATGGTGCAGACAATGATATGACTTCATCTTCTGCTTGCGAAATTTGTTTATGGCAGAGAGAAATTCGACTTTTTCTTAAAGATATAAAAGTTTAATGTATTCGATGTTAAATATTTAACGATTAAATTCTATTCTAGTTTTTTATCGTTTAGTTTTGCAATATTCTATTATTAAATTAAACAGATGGTTTATAGAAATAAATAGAATTAGGTATCGATATCAATAACAAAAAGAAATAGAGCATCACATATCACTTATATTATATGTTACGGTTAAAAATTATTGGTATGAAAATAAATAAGATCACTCATTTTTTCGTGTTGGTTCTATATAGAGACGTTTATATCACATTATTCAATGAATGGTACTTACATTAATTATTAAATTTTGTAAATGTCATATTCTTGATTTTATATTTTTGAATTTCAAACTTTTTTATTTTAATTATTTAATATATATATATATATATATTGTGTATTTCCCAGAAAGTTTCCTTATTTAGTAAAATCGTTTTTAAACAATTATTCAATTTATTACTGTTTGAGAGATCACATTAATAATTTGAGAAAATCTTTCAATTTGTCATTATCAAAAAGAAAAAAAAAATCTCCAAATTTGTAATTATCAAAAAAAAAAAATCTACAAATTTGTTAGATTATTTATTTTTAAATGTTTATTTATATATTTTTAAAATCAATTGAAATTATTTTATAAAGTGGAGTAATAAATTAATAAATTATTTTATTATAATTTCTCCATCTTTTATATTTTTATTTGATTTTATGTAACAATATTTGAGTTGACTAGAAACTTGTAAACTATTACAACTCTTAACAAATATTACACTACATACCAATTTTCTTTTAATAAAAGACTAATTAGATTATTCATATTCTAATGCAGTAATTTTTTATTTAAGAAATTTACGAATTTTTAATTATAACATATAGTAAAATTTTAATATATGTACTACATACATATAAATAATACAAAAAAAAAGAACCGAGTTGACTCAGTTATAATACTACCACTCGCTTTACTTTTTCAACAGCTACCCAGAAAGCCGCCCTTTTCTCTTTCTTCTTCTTCTTCCTCTTGTTTCATGCTCCTCATGACAGATCCTGCAAATTTTCAACTCTTTGATTTCTATAATCAATTATTTAACTCCATCTGGCGAAATTTCAATTATATGCTTGATGAATTTAAGGTTTATATTATCTGACGAGTTGCTGAGTTGATGCTTCCACGTCTTTACATTATAATACTCCCATTGAATTCTTCTCTATTTTTTTCTTATCGATCATCATCTACGAATTTTTCTTTAGAATCCCCAAAAATTTCGATCTATTTCTCTCTAGGTCTTTTGAGAGAGAATCATGGGGAATTGTTTCGCTAAGAATCATGGATTGGTTAAGCCTCAGCAAAATGGGAATAAATCAGTTGAAGTGGAAACCAGAGGAGTAGGAGGTGGTGCTAATCAAGATCCGCCGTCGATTACTCCACAACAGAGAAGTCAACAGCCGGAGAAGCCAGCAGGAACAGGTCAACCACCACCGTGGAGGATGGCGGCGGCAGCACCAAGCCCTAAAACAACAAAGAGCAGCTCAATTTTAGAGAATGCTTATGAGGATGTGAAGCTTTTCTACACATTAGGTAAGGAACTAGGTCGAGGGCAATTTGGGGTTACATATCTCTGCACAGAGAATTCCACAGGGAGAAAGTATGCTTGCAAATCAATTTCGAAGAAGAAGCTGGTGACAAAAGCTGATAAAGATGATATGAGAAGAGAGATTCAGATAATGCAGCATTTGAGTGGGCAACCTAATATTGTGGAGTTTAAAGGAGCTTATGAAGATGAGAAAGCTGTTCATCTTGTGATGGAGCTTTGTGCTGGTGGTGAATTGTTTGATAGGATTATTGCTAAAGGACATTATAGTGAAAGAGCTGCTGCTTCTGTCTGTAGACAGATTGTGAATGTTGTCAAGATTTGCCATTTTATGGGTGTTTTGCATAGAGATTTAAAGCCTGAGAATTTCTTGCTTTCTAGTAAAGATGATAAGGCTCTTATCAAGGCTACTGATTTTGGCTTGTCTGTCTTCATTGAAGAGGGTAAATCTTTGGTTCTTTTGCTGAAATTTAATGTGGGTATATGTGAATCTTCATCATCTTTAGGTTTTGGTACTTTGATGGAAGTTGATTGGTTTTTTCTAGGACATGAATCAAGATTATGTGATTGTATTGTTATGTTTCTGTGAATTGCATACACATCAGATTCATCTTGATCACTGTCCATTAGAGCTATAAAGACAGCAAGAACGGATAGAAAGACTTTCTCTTGTGAACTTTGATGTTTCTGTGACTTCTTTCAGAGTTTTATAGCCTCAGTTTTCTACCAATGTACCTGAAAATGGAGCTAGTTTTTTACTGTTGCTCATTTGGTTGATTTTTATTTGCAGGAAAAGTATATAGAGACATTGTTGGGAGTGCATACTATGTTGCTCCTGAAGTCTTAAGACGCAGATATGGGAAAGAAGTTGATATATGGAGTGCTGGAATCATCTTATACATTCTACTTAGCGGTGTACCTCCTTTTTGGGCTGGTAACGTGGTTTTATCTCTATCTCTATCTCGAAAACAGATTTATGTTGGGAAAGAACATGTGATAGATAAACATGTGATCTGTCTGGATATGCAGAAACTGAGAAAGGGATCTTTGATGCTATCTTAGAAGGCCATATTGACTTTGATAGCCAACCTTGGCCATCAATTTCAAGCAGTGCCAAGGATTTGGTTCGTAGAATGTTGACAGCAGATCCTAAAAGGCGGATTTCTGCTGCTGATGTTCTTGGTAAGTACTTGTATATCTTGTGGAGGGTACAGAATTATGAGGTTCAGGGAGTTTCCCTTATCAGCTCCATTAGAGCCTGAGACTTGCTTGATTGATTGTTTATGCAGAGCATCCATGGCTTAGAGAAGGTGGAGAAGCATCAGATAAGCCAATTGACAGTGCTGTTCTCTCAAGGATGAAGCAATTTAGAGTAATGAATAAGCTCAAGAAACTTGCTTTAAAGGTGAATTCTAAGATTTGACATATCAAACTTTGGTAGAATTTGGTGGTCATTCTTCATCTAGCTCATGTAAGATTCAAAACAGGTGATTGCAGAAAACATTGATACAGAAGAAATCCAAGGATTGAAGGCAATGTTTGCTAACATAGACACAGACAACAGTGGCTCAATCACATATGATGAACTGAAAGAAGGATTAGCTAAATTGGGATCAAAACTTACTGAAACTGAAGTTAAACAGCTCATGGATGCTGTAAGTTACTCAACTCTCCAATTTCATTGCTTTTAAACTCTCCTCTTGTATAAAACTCATGTATTTGATGGTTTTGATCACAAAGGCTGATGTTGATGGAAACGGTTCAATAGACTACATCGAGTTTATTACTGCAACAATGCATAGACACAGACTAGAAAGTAATGAGAATCTTTACAAAGCTTTTCAGCATTTTGACAAAGATGGCAGTGGGTAAGTTACTTGTTACCTGTTTCTGGTCTTAGCCGTTGAATCTGTTAAAAGCACGATGGTTGGTTGATGAAAATGTAATGTACACAGATACATTACAACAGATGAGCTTGAAGCTGCTTTGAAAGAATATGGAATGGGAGATGATGCAACAATCAAAGAAGTTCTTTCAGATGTTGATGCTGATAACGTTAGTTCTTGTCTTCTTCTTCTTCTTCTTCCAAGAACACTGGAACACTGTTTAAAAAATGTTGTATCTTCTTCTTATTACAGGACGGTAGAATCAACTACGAAGAGTTTTGTGCTATGATGAGAAGTGGGAATCCACAACAACCACAGCTGTTCTAAGGGTCTGATCCTGGATATGTATGTAAGTCTTATTGTTTCTTTTTTCCTGCAATGCTGGGATTTTTAGATCTGGGAGCCTCTGGGGATGTCTGCAGCTGCCATGGTTGTTATCTAATCCAGAGATTCAGGAGCTGTATTAGTGTTGTTCAGACAAAATACAGCTAAAAAACCAACTAAAGAGGAAGATACTCAAAAACTCTGATTGCTTGTGTTTGAATTTTTTCCATATTTTTTACCTTTGTGCTTTTGTACCAAGGCTGTTGTGATCTGAGAGAAAAAAAGAGAGGTTTTTATAACAAGATTTTGATTAATAAAGTTAATCTTTAACCTCATTGATCAATTTATCAACAAGAATGGACCAATAAACCACTTTTGTAACTTACAATATCTACAGAACTGAGTATGTTATGTCACCTGGAGATGCTCAAATGGTGAAGTTCAAGGATGATTCTCTGTACAAATCATCTAGCAGTACACATCAGAGATATTTGGATTGTCTTAGGGCTCTGATCATGTGGTAAGCTGAAGAGTTTTCTGCTTTCTTCTTCTTGGGTTGTTCATCTCCTCTTATACATAACGTTTCTTGTGTTGTGATCATAATCTTAGCTGAACATACAAACTTTCTCCCATGAACTGGTCCTTCTTCTTCTTCAACGCTGAAAAAAAACAGTATGTTTATAAGAAGAGGAGCTCAAGTGTGTGTATAATTCAAGAGTGTATACCTGTAAATCGGTTTAGGCCACTTTTTCTTGGAGCAAATCTGAAAAAGCTTCTTTTTTGCCTCTTCAAGTTCAACTTCGTCTTCATCTAAATCCATTTCAATAGGTATAGAATCTGATAACTTAAGTAATGCTTCCTTAGCAGCAATCAGCTTTGCTGTATCTTTACGATCAGCACACGCAGAAGCAAAGAACTTGTCATCAATATATACAGTGGCGACAGAGCCTGTTTTGCCTTTCGAATACTTGACGTCTATTCGCTTGTCGTGTCTATGGCACCAATGAAAAAGCATACTTATTGGTTGAGGTTCTCGCTGCAAGTCCTCTAGTGTAACTACTGGATGCAACAGTCCCCTGCAAATCTGCATATAGACACTAGAAAGGCTTAAGAAACAAAGACAAGAGAAGACATATCAGTTAGATTAAGAGAAGAAGTAGACACTGACCACCCACAGTTTTTGTAGATCAAAATTCACATCAACATAAACAGCTCCAACTACAGATTCTACAAGATCAGCTAGAACTTTTGGAGCTTTTATTAATCCACCATACGCTACTGGACCATCTTCTTTGCTAACAGCTTCTGAGAACTCTTTAACCTATGGATATGGTATCAGAAAACAAGTTAGTAGAGCTCTTGCAGAGCTGTAACTCATCACAGTAGGTCAATATGTTCTCAAGATAACAAGATAGTAGAGCTCTTAAAGCTCATCCATTAGAAGATAAGAAATGTTTTTCACCAAAACGATCACATTCTGATTGAAACAATGGCTTTGTAGCATTCAATGTGGTTCTTGTTCGCAAATTTATCTAAAACATATTATTCCTCGGATTTCAGATTCAAAACTACGAGAAATTACCTTTTCATCTAATAAAGGAGCGCTGCGTTGAAGAAATTGATAGAGTCCATGGTTGAGAGCGACACGAGCAAGTTTCTCGTTACTGACATTGGCAACTCTCAACAGAGATAGCTCATTCGGTTCAAGATTAGGGTACGCTAGGTACAGATAATTCGTGAGAGCTAATCCAATTGCCATATCGCCGACGAATTCAAGCCGCTCGTACGAAGGAGAGGCCCTACACGACGGATGGGTTAGCGCTTCCTTCAGAAGACTCTTGTTCCTGAAATTGTAACTCAGAATCTTCTCCACAGCTTTCACTGATTCCATCTCCGACGAAGACATAACGCTGGGTACCGAAGGGTAAGGAGAATATAAGATGTGGTTATCGGCTGAAGGCGGCGTCAACGAGGTTGAAGTATGGGACATCGAATCGGATAAATTGTGCGAATTGATCCCCGGAAAGTGATACTTGTTATAGGGAAAAGGGTAGAATCGACCATTATAGATAAATTGTAAGTATAGGTATTAAGCCTATATAATGGAACCTTCTAGATCTGTAAAAATCATCAGGAAAAATTCAATAGAAGTTTGATTTGGAGAGTTTCTCTCTTGGTGTTCTTGAAGAACACAAGCTCAAATTGGCAATCGTTAAAGATTGTGGATTTGTTCATTTTTAGGGTGTTATTCTATGAGAGTAATAGCTTAATCAATAAAGTTACAGATTATTCTTTAACAATACTCCGGCGAGAGAAGACGATCCATGGGAGAAATTTAAGGGAAAAACGAAGCGGAGACTGAGAATATTGAATATATACTGTCACTGTGACCAGAACAATACAGGAAAAGAAAAGCTTGACGCGTTGACGGCGGCGCGTAGATCACACTCTTCTCTCTTTCCTTTATATATTGTTGACTTTTTATTGACTGGTCTTCAGGAGAAAATTACAGAAAAAAAAACTATTTAAATTTCAAATATAGAAAATAAAATCAAGGATTTAAAAATGGGCCCAAACAGCCCTAAACCCTAAATGAATAGTTTTCTTCTCTCCGAGTCTTTGGTTGATGAGGTGTGTGCTCTGTTGATGTTTCGAGTGAAGAAGAGCTAGGGGATTTTCACGGTTAGTTTTCCTAACGCTTTTGATTTCTGTTTCTTTCTCGATTTCTTGAATATTCTTTCGAGCGAATTGGATTCGGTTGCGATTCTATGATGAGCTCAGTATTGAGATCATTTTTGTTGAAATTGTAAAGGAATTTTGTTCAAGGAATGAGGAATTGACGTCGTTATTGTTTACGAGTTCCAAGTTTTGTTTGAATAAGCAGACTTGTGTTTGATTTGGTTGGAATTTAGGTTTTTTGATGATGGAGGAAGAAGAGAGTGTGTTGGATACTATAAATGAAGAAGATGATTTTGAAAACATGGAAGATGTTGATATGGTTGATGTTGAAGAAGGAGAGATTGTTGTGGAGAATGGTTTAGATTCTGAAGATAAACAAATCGGCGATGGGGTAGGAGACAAAGCAAAAGAAGGGTTCTTGGGTAAGACTAACGGACATGATAAACCAATCAAGAACAAGAAAAAGAAGAAGAAGAAAAGGAGAAAAGGAAATGTAATGGGGAAACCCATGGATCTAGACAGGTATCTCAATCGTTATGTAACTCTTTCTGAAGCTACCTGAGATTTTGTATGAATTAAGGTTAAACATGATTTTGTTATGGCAGATTTGTTAGGGACACTTGTAGACGCCTCAAGGAAAAGAAGTCTTACATGGTATATACAGCTGTTGGGTGTCTTGGGATTCCTGCACTAAGTGATCTCATCAACGAGGTATGAATATTGTACACTATTTGTTAATGCTATTCTAGTTAGTTCTGTGTTTAGTAATCTATCTTTATGAGAAAATGATGTGACTAAGAGAGTTCCCGGCATGTATGTCAATGTTGTCTAGTTATATTGCTTCACCTGCAGTTCAAGATGTTTCTAGCTGGAGAGTTGTTTGCTGCTTCAAAAACTGTGTCTTGTGCTGAGATATTGCTGGTGAAAAACTTCATATACTTTGTTTTTGTAATTTATTTTGACAATGTAGAACCAATTTTTTTCTTTTCTTGTGCACACAGTAATTCATCTATGAGTGAGACCTACTGTGTTAACTATATTATCATGAAAAAGGAGATGATTGTTTGCATTTGTAGATTAATCCTTCGGTTGGTTGCTCTTTCTGCTTGAAGTAGGTTCAGTATATTTACATTCCCCTCTTTGTTAGAGCTGTTCTAATTGCGTTGAGATTTGAATGATGATGAGCAAGCAATATATGATTGTTTCAGGTCGAAGCAATCGAGACCTGCGGAGGTCAGGTAACTGCTGATGGCAGCAGAAAACGGACAGGTGGTGGTGTATTGTGGAACATCATTAAAGCGAGACAACCTGCAACTTACGCAGAAATAATGAAAAAATGCAGAGAGTTTGAGGTCTGTTCTTTGCTATTATTCTTACCTTTGACATATCCTGTTTTTTTAGCTTAAATGTAGCAATAGTCATGGAAACTATGTTATTCTTTCCTACGCTTATCTGTCTTATATTGTGTAAACTTTGCAGAAGCAATTTAGGCATCCAAATACAAGACCAAACTCAGGACCTAAAAGAGATAGCTCTTCTGAAGGACATGCTTCAGTATCTGCTGATGAAGCTCTGGTTAGTGATCTACATGTGACACCTGTAACTGAGAATGAATCCAAACCACAAGAAAGGAAACCAGTACACGAGAGAATCAGGGTACCTGTTTCATACGATGATCTTTTCAGAGATGGGCTTATAGATGCTTCACAAGTACAACACTCTTCCGCTTAAGCTCATTTAAACCTGTTTGCCTTGAATTTTTTTTGACTTGGTAAACATGTTTCAGCTAGTGGACACTGCTTTTCTCATGTGTGAAAAGCAGTAGTTTTGTCGATAACCACATTGACTAATCTGCGTAATATTTAATCCAGATTCTATAAATAGATATAATTAGCAGGTATCTCTTTACAAAGCATTGTTCAAGCTTAAAGATATTCATCTGTTAACTTCTCATTTCATGATGCAGCTGGTTTTGATATATGAGATGTGTTTGCTTGATTTACATTACGAGATGAATTTGTCATCTTGAGGCTGTGTACAAACTTCTTGCTCTGTCATGGAGATGATTATCTTCTGAACTACCATCATTGCTTGGACGAGCAGCTCTAGTCACCTCCTGTACTGGCCTCCGGTGAAATATGCGAAACGCGGATCATATTCGTTGAATTCTGGTTAACTTGTAAACCTGAAAATGAATCAATATGTGACCAGGTAAGTGTCTAAGCTCTTTTACACTATATACGCATTTTCATGGCAGTAACAGAATGTTCAGAGAGAGATGGAGAGAGAGCTGACTTGGGCAGTTCTGCTGGGCAAAAACACCTCTAAGCAATTTCTCTGACCATCGACTCTGCACAAATGAGGAGATTGTTTCAGATGAACAGAACTAATGTTTCTTTGAGAAACAGGATCTGGATCTTATAATATGAAAAATTATGTGAGAAACGCAAACCTCTTGCTAATTGACCGTTGGAGATACTGGTCCTCTTTCAGAAGTCCTTGACCCCCATATTTTACATCATCAGTGTTGAGTACCACCTGCAATGTTAGTGTCTCTCCAAGAATAAGAAGAATGCAGAGAAAGGACTGGATATATATATATACAGAAACTGAAGAAGCTTACGCTATATTCTCCAGCTTCGTCTACGCCAACACCATAGTTTTGATACGAAGTTGATGGGTGAAAGTTAAATATGAAGAGGAAAGGACCCCTCGAGAAAGAAATTACCTAAAGAAGAGGAAGAATTAGTTAACTTCTGAAGGCATATGTAAGCATTAGCATGAGACAGTAAATTTCAGGAACTTGGGCAATATTCAAAAGGGTATTTGAGGATTTGTAATCTGCTAAGTACGCCTAAACCCAACCAACTTTTTATAGAGGAGAGTGAAAGAAAGAGATACCATATTTGCATCGTTTACATGGTGGATGCTGGGGAGAGCTCTTGAAAGGATACGTTGGCGTTTATCTAAATCCATTAGATCCTACAAAGATGAACACAACAGTCACCACAGCGTTTGTGGATATGGAAGCAGTCCTTGTATAATGAAAGGTATTAGAGCTGATACCTTGTCAAAGGAAAACAAGTGATGATGGATTCCACTTTCCAGAAGCTCCCAGCGACGGTTAGCAAGTGAAAACGAGAAGTTATTGCTCTGTGTTGGAAACTCAACCCTCTAAAACAAGGATAAAATGTCAGAAACATGAAGATGGGGTCTTTAGAACACTGAGAATTTGGAGAAGTTACCTCAGGATGCCCAAATTCATTACCCATGAAATTGAGGTAAGCACGGCCACCAATTGTAAAAGTAATCAGTCTAATCATCTGGTTTTAGCAATGACAACAAACGAAAGCTTTCAGATTCAAGCCAAGCTAAAGCATAAATATGCACTTCATGTGGAGGAAACAAATACAAGACTAATGAGCTAGAAGATATCAAAAGAATGGGATACCTTATGTAAAGAAACTCCCCTGTCTAAAGAACCATTTTCGAATCCACCGAACAAAATTTCTGCGAAAGAACGCCCTCCTGATATGGACTAGTAGAAACATAGAGTACCCAAAATGTCAATGCAATGTTAAGGAAAAGTTGTATAATTGATATCAAGGGGGTTTGAAATCTAAAGTTACTAAGTTAAGTACTTGGTTGTGACTTTCAGCATAGATGAGCATCTTGTCTGCATACTCTTTGTTAGCCACCAATGTACTAATAATCTGCAGCACAAGCGAAACATCAGAGGAAGGGAACGAAGTCTTGTTCTGCTATATCTACAAATGGAGCTTAAGAGTTCTGACCTGGCTCATGCTCCATTCATTATCTGGTACACTGTCAAGGAGTGAAACCCACATTTCTGTCGCGGAAATGTTGACGTAGTAATCAAATCCAAGTCCACCTTGAGATATTGGCTCACATAAGCCAGGGTAGTATGTTGCCTAATAACAAAAGGAAACTTTACTAAGCTCCACATAGTGATTACATAGTGCTCTAAATACAGAATACTAGATGATGTCTAACTTACATCTTCAGCAATTGTGATTATATTTGGATGTAGAACGTGTAGGATTTCATTGGCCAACATAAGGTACATCAGAGCATCTCTGTCTACGTACTGATTGCAATAGCTGCAACAAAACATACATCAACAAGTATCAGCAACATCGAGAATTCATTTGACCAACTAAACCTATCAAAAACATTCAACGAGGTGTCCTTTTCACATAGCAAGTTCAACCAATAGTCACGCTGAAATCCAAATTACAAACAAGCCTAGCTTCTAAGAAATATAGATGCCTTACTCGTCAAAACCGCTGTTGAAGGTAGCAAAACCATTGTGTGTGTAAATCATTGAGGAAAGTGAGTGAAATTGGTAACCATCAACCTTATACTCTGTAATCCACCTACAAAAAGCCAATTGCAAAAGCATCAGATTTCTAAACCAAAAAAGTGCAAGACAGTTTCCTGTTAAACCAAAAGAGTGAGTACAAGATTCAGCAGGATGCACTGACCAATATTATTATCTATGAGCCACAAAACAAAAATAGCGTAGTTGCGTTTACCAGTTCAAATTTGATAGGAGAAACTGGAGAACATCCAAATCACCATACTTGAACATCCGTGTGCCCCAGAATTTGTGGTGTCCCCTTTTACCTATTTTCATGAAGAGACAATGGGACAAGGTGGTTTAAGACATGCTCACATTCAACTCTATTGGGCATATGAGACCATCTTTACACTAGCAAAAGGCAATGAACAGGCATTGGTCGTAACATGTAAATGATGTTTCTTACTTTCCAGTTACATACCAATAAATCGACCATCAACACACTCCAATAAAAGCATACAAAAATCTCTGTTTGTCACACCCCCTAAGCACTGTAGAAAAATATTTTGGCCTGTGTCAAATGGACAATTCCTCTAAAATTTTACAAAAACTAAGCTGAAAAGGATGGTGGAAACACCAAAGAATTCTGTAAGCGACCCAAAGAAAAATTCTTTAATAATCCATAATTATTATGCAGGAAGCAAGTGAAACGAAAATAGTTTACATACAGAGAGGACACACAAAGGAATGAAAAATGAAATAAGTAATTATTATTAGGATAATTACCACGATGGAAATAGCAATCATTTGAGCCATCAAAAAGTGAGAGCCCAACCATCTGATCAGCTGCTGCATACGAATGCACAATGTCCATGAAGACAAGAAGTCCTAGGCCTGCAAGAAGATTAGTTCATGCTTACCATGTGCTTTATCAACCACATGTCTGGCCCGTGGTTTGTAACACATCAAGAAAAGAGAGAAAGAGTAGAAATATTTACCATGCGCTTCATCAACTAAGCGTTTGAAATCATCTGGTGTGCCATATCGGCTACTTACAGCAAAGAAGTTAGTTACCTGAAATGGATATGACGAGTGGGGAAGGAAATTAATAATTCCATTCATTTCTAACTCTTAGATACTAGAGAATTTTAGAGTAGTTTCTCTAGCATTCAGCAAAAAATCAGCAAAAATAAGAATTGAAGCAGAACTAATAAAGAAACAATAATAACAAAGTTAAAGTTAAAGTGCGGGAAGTTTAGCTTGCTTACCCTATAGCCAACAGTAAAATAATCCTTGTGCTCAGGAATACCAATCAACTGGATTGCATTATATCCAGCTCTTTTCACATGAGGAAGGACCTGATATTTAATAAATCACAGAAAAACTAAGATGTTTATATAATAACACTGCAAGTAATCATATACTTAGTGTGTTTACCTTCTCAGTGAATTCTTCGAAAGTTGAAACTTTTTGGTCAGACCCACTGATCCCAACATGACACTCATATATGCGCAATGACTTTGGAACTTCTGGCTTCGAGTGTTTCCACTTGTATGCAACTTCAGGAGGAGGCTCCCAGTGAATTGCGTAAGCTTGCTTTCCTTCAGCTTCTACTTAAGTAATGAATGAATCAATATACATTACCATGTAAATATCAACATAGCAACATAATCTACTCCTAACCATAGAACTCGACTATTATACCTGGTTGCACATATGTAGCCCAAGCAGGCACCCGTTCAAGCATTCCATCAGGAGTATTGAAGTACAATCTATACTTACTTCCATGTGGAACAGCTGGAATATATTTTTTCAACCATGCCTTTCTTCCTTTACGTGTCTCTAACCAATATGGAATTGGGGGTGTTTTCGCATAAAATTTCTTAGTCCATTCTGGAGATGTAATGACATTATAAATATCATAAGGCTTTCCTTGATCAATCACATCACATGGAGGTAGGTTACTTGGTGGATCATTTTTATGCTCCTCTTTCCACTGGTTATATCTCGTCACTGCATCTGGTATATCTCCTAACTCTTCAAGTGTTTGTGGACTATTAGGACCAAACATCTGCTCATATAATTTCGCAGGAACTTCGAAACGATCTTTGATGTACCGGTCCTCACCAGGTTCCCAATACTCATCATTAGCTTTCTGAAAGATTTCCTCTGCTGATTTAACATTATCACCCTTATCATAATCGTCGGCGTAGTTATACTGCTGAAAGTATAGTTCGTCTGGTTCTTCACCTTCTCTTAACTTATCTTCAAGGATAATAAACCAATATCCAAAATCATCATGACCATGTAAACCTTCTCTTGCAGCATGTTCTGTTGGAGACCATCCATTGAAATCTCCGACTATAGCTCCATAGCGAGCACCTAAATTCAGTATAAATTAGTATTCTCAAGCAAATTAGAAGTGAAGAAACTGAATGAAAATCTAAGATTTGAGTAGGAGACGAGACAGTACCTGGACCCCAATCCATAAAGTCAACTCGGTGTTCCATATGTCGATGCATCCCAAGTAACTCAAATCTATAGTCAAAGAAGTTAGTTCGTTAGACTAATCATTTTGGAAGTAAACACATTAGTCACTCATCTGATATAAAACTCGGAATAAACTCTCTAGCACAACATAACAACGAAATGTGAAAAGATTTCAATTTCAAACTCTTAATGAATCATAGTCATGTGATGGAAACTGGAACAAAGAGGATTCTCTTACCCTGAAGCAAGATCTCTGAAATTGATGTTTCGTTTGAGAAGCTCATCTTTAAGATCTTTCAGAGCCTTATGCCTGCAAAATTCAACAAACGAACACATTTATATAGTCAATACTAGCAAAAGAGCTTTATAATGCACAACTTAAACTCTCTGTTCCCAACTTTATAATCAAATTGAGCTTTATGTTTATTACCTTTCTCTGAGAAATTGAGCGAAGATTCTATCAGCAATTCCGAGCTTAGTGAGAAAACCTACTGGATCTACTCCAGCTTCTGCATCACTGGTACTCTTACTCTTCTTTTTCTGCCTCTGCTGGCGTGGTTGGTCAGCTGCGAAGCACGTGGTTTTCACCCTAATTTTCCTGGGAAAATTGATCCCCGAAATTCCATGGCGCCTCCTCTCGAAATCAAACTCAGTAAAAAGGTTATTTGGATGGAAAGTGAATCTGGTTTGATTTGAGAAGGAAATCATTTTTTGTTATGGAAGACGAAGCTTGTTCACAGTCAGGGTTTTAGATAAGAGGTTTTAGAGTCAGGGTTTGGACTAAACCGGTTTTAATTTCACTCGGTTTAGTAAATTGAACCAAATCGAGCGAAATTAAAACCGATCTGTCTGGATATGCAGAAACTGAGAAAGGGATCTT
>KE153418.1:285802-301942 GCA_000411095.1 Aethionema arabicum
CCGCCAAGGCCGCCACCGCCGCCGCCACCAAGGCCGCCACCGAAGCCAGGTCTATGGAAAAACGTTTTCTGATCCTCAAGACCATTCTTAAGTTTCCGGTTAACGGCATTAGCAGTGGAAGTCAAAACTAAAGAACCGAGAAGGAAAGCAACAAGAAACAATGACTTGGAGATAGAAGCCATTGTATATTATGTGTGTTTTTGCTTTGTTTTTTTTTTTGTGTGTTTAAGTGATGAGGAAACTCTAATGGCTAATTAGGTATTTATATAGATAATGTTATGAAAAATTCGAATTATAATTATATCGTTAAACATTAATTGATCTGCCCATCTAATTCGGTGTTGCCAAATTTAATGCTTTAATCCCCTAACTACCAATGTTGACTTATGTATACTTGACTATGCCCTTCTCGTGTATTCGTATTTTGATTATTCAATTTTATGGATCTAAGCCTTTATAATATATAGTTTATATTGTTATATGTTATATGTCTGCAGTCATTTAATTTTGGTTTTTTTAAAACATTTTATCTTGGTTAATACAAAGCTAGAATAGGTATCTAGCTGCTTTTTAATTTGCATGTTGTATAATTTTAAAATTATGAATATTAATTACTATGTATAAGTTTTTTCTAGATCTATAAAACACATAGTTAATTAAATGTTTTCTAACAGTATATCTGTATTTCTCAAATTTTTCAGTTTTTTCACACATCAGTTTCTCTAATCATTTTTACTTACTATTAAGACTTTTATACTTAATATAATGGTT
The DNA here is from genome assembly GCA_000411095.1 of Aethionema arabicum. Taxonomy (NCBI): domain Eukaryota; kingdom Viridiplantae; phylum Streptophyta; class Magnoliopsida; order Brassicales; family Brassicaceae; genus Aethionema; species Aethionema arabicum. Next base: position 286,574 of record KE153418.1, read on the forward strand.
TTTTTTTGCAATTTAAATATTGAAAGGTTCTGATTAATTTAACAAACAAAAAAATCATTGTTCATGAAAAAATAACAAAATTTATTTTTTGTTTGTAAACGGACTTAGAGTTTAGTTTCAAATAAAATTGAAGTAGTGATTACATAAATAATCGTAATTAATTTAAGTTGCGTACACTAATTTCAATTCAAAAACAAAAGAATCGACGGTAGCTATATGACTATATCATGTGCGTGATATATATATGGAAAACAAATGCACATGCTATGCTACATATGATCATATCAATAAGTTACAAAACTTGGTGGGTCTTCTTGAATGCTTAATTTCTTCTTAATCTAATTTCTCATATATTTAACATCTAATAATGAATGATATGCTTATAAATACTTGGTCCGTTTCTTAAGTATCTCAAATCGTCTCCATAACAACTTATATTAATTATAATACGATATATGTATAAGTTTGTATATAATTTGTATACATGAACATGTGATTGACTTGTGAATTTTAGTATAGAGACAGTTCATAATTTAGAGAAAAAAACATAACTTTGAGTTAAGTATGTACTATAATCTTTAAAATTTAAATTTCAGAGTTTGGTTTAAAAATCTCGGTTACTAAATTTAAAATTTTAAAATTTCAGTTATCAAACTTTTAAAATTTGAAAAATTATTTTGATGATTGAAAGTATTTTCATCAAATTAAAATACTTCAGAGTATAAAATATCATAATTTTTTTAAAAAAGTTATCAAATATATTAGTTAAAAAAAAAGATTAGCGTATTTAAAAGGGAATAAGATATATATCTCAATCTCATGTTCATTTTTTGACTTGGAAAATTACGGCAAACATTTCTTATTAATTTTTTCAATGTAAATTACAAACGTAATTTATTTATTTTTAACTAACATCATTTTCTTTGTGTTTTATCAAATTTGATTATGTTTATGAGAAGATATATGTCAAATAGATTATAAATTAAGGTTAGACAGATCGAAAGTATATACAATAAAGAAACTTTACTTTTTTTTTTTGTTTAACTCTAATTAAAAGTTAAATTTATAATTAGAAGATTTGTTTCTTTAATTATCTATTTGAATATTAATTTTGTTAAAGGGAGGGAAATTAATAAGAATAATCACGAAAAGGTTAAGTTTAATGGAATTTGGGCGAGGCGGGGAAAATTTCACAATAATTTCAATTTCAATTTCCAAGTCTCTAATCTCTTTGAAATCGCGCCAAGTCGATGTATCTTCAAGATTCTTCCTTCTTCTCAATCAATCAATCTTCTCTATTCCTCCCATGGATTCAATCGAGCCACCATCGTTTTCTTTAGGGTTTGATTTTGATGATCCGTCGGATCTTCAATCGCATTCCGATCTGAACCCTAGTGCCCCCAGCGACCGATTATTCGGAGACGATGAGCTGGGACTTACGGTCTCAGATTCTGATGGGGAGACTGAAGCAGGATATTCGAGCCCTGTGCTTAAGCGGTTGCGACGGGGAACTAATGTCGAGAAGTGTGCTGCGGAAGGTAATAGTGGCGTAGGAGCGGACTTGTTAGGTTCTGAGGATTATCGTGATGATGACATCGAGGAGTTCTCTTCCCCAGAGGATATTCCCGCAGGTAAAATACAGAAGCACTTCGATATTCTGCTTTCTTTTTTGTATTCATACATTTGCCTCTGTGAAATGGGTCTTACTTTACTACTGGAACCGATTTTTTCTTCGAATTGATTGTAAGTTGATGAAGAAATTAGCCTTTCCCTCCTTGGTTTTATGTTTGGAGCGGTTAAGAGTTTTTGAAAGTACACCCTTGGATAATCATTAAAATGAAACTCGTGGCCTAGTATCTAATCTAAGGGACTCTAAAGTAGCAACCCATTCAGATTCATTGAGGTTGATTAGGTTTTCTCTTCCCGTGTCTATGTACCGAGCTAAGGATTTCAGGGTATTAATAGTATATATCAATCGAAACTAGGGACCGAGACACAAGTAGTTGTTCAGTATTTCTCTTGTGGAACCGTATTTTGTTGGTTTCATGATATACCATTTTTATTGCCTCACGCAGATGCACCGGCTTCAACAAGAAGTAATTTTGCGTGTAGTAGTTCGAGGATTCCACTTCAGAGTTGTGGGGTTTTTTCTAATCAGTCGTCTATCCAGCGGGGAAAAAAGAAACAGCAGGATGTTCCAGCATCTGTTGGCTCTGGGATTAGTTCTATCGCATCAGTTTTTGAAAGGTCAACTCGTAGTCCTCTCCGGAGATTCCAGCTATTAGATTCAGATTCTGAAGAAGACCACCCATCCACCAGCAGAGGCTTAAGCGGAGTAACTAGAACAAGTGATTTATCCTCAAAGGGTAAATTTTCTGTTGAAAGTAAACCAAAAAGAAAAGAATCTGGCTCTATGCCAGATATTAGAGATCTGTGGAGAGATTTTTCCCCACAAACTTCTAAAATTCAAACACCTGCATTGGATGAGCTCTGTCAGGACTATTTTAGTTCAATGAAGGAGACTAGTACCTCACAGAAGCAAAACAGTGCGGCTGCAAGCAGTAGCCGAAATGGATATAATAACTCGACTGGCTTTCAGCAAACTGAGCAATTCTTGGATTTTTCCCACCCTTGTCCTCCATCTCATCGTTTCTTCTTGCACAGTGATCCAAGGATCCAGGATCTAGCTAGACAGAGACTACCAAACTTTATGCCTCTGGGAATTGTGAAGGACAGAGAGAGCCAGCGAGAGGTTTTCCTTGTTGATTATATGTAGGTTACTCCCAATCTCTCTTATTTTGATACCGTTTCTTTTCTGTTTCTGGGGCATTGACACATCTTTTTTCAATGCCATTGTAGGAATCAATTTGCCAGCAAAGGGGATTCTAAAACTGGGGAATCTAGCAGCAAGAGCCGCAGAAGAGGGAAAACCAAGTCAAAGGACCAAGAAGGCTGGTTAAATCCTAAAATGAGACCTGCGGTTCCAAAAGATGCTGGGAAAAGGCGTGTATCAGCTAACAGTGGTTCTGCAGGTCACTGGTTTACATCCCCGGAAGGGAGAAAGGTATGTTTCACATAGAAAAGTGGATGTCTTCGAGTACATGATTTGACACACACACTCACACGTAGACATATACACGTTTAAGTTTACCTTCAAAAGCATGAGAGTAATTGCTTTATAGCTTATATTATCAGCAGAAACAGAGACGAGGTGCGTCCTAAATTTCATAGTCTCGGCATCTGATTTTCTTCCTAATATAGGTTTATATCTCCAAAACCGGACAGGAGTTCTCAGGTCAAAGTGCATATAGATGTTTCAAAAAGGTATAATATACTTCCTCTGCTGGTAACATCCGATTTTTCTTATACATAAAGGCGTCCATGTGAGCTTATTGAAAGAACTGTATTGTCTTCAGGAAACTGGAGGCGGGTTTAAGAAATTTAACAAGAGACGTCAGCCAAAGAAAAAGGCGAAGACTTGAAGGTGTAGCCATTACAGTATCTCTTCAGGGACTCCGGTAAGATACATTAAACTCATTCACCAATCTCTTAACACCACGTGGGAACTCTGACGTAATTAACTACGTTGTCTTGAAAAATCGAAAAGTGACGTAGGAAGACAAAAAAAACCAGTAGCCAATAAAATCATCAGCAACGTGTGTTTTAGGGAGAAATTCAGTGGCCCCGTGTTCATATTCACAACGTGTTTCAATTTCAGTCTTTTAAAAGTTAAAACTATGCATTGAAAACTCTTATCTTTCAGCCAACCACCATTGACTTGTAGCTTTTTCTATAATTACCTCTGAATTTATGAATCTTGCAGTTTTATTTCTCTATATTTACCTCTGAATTTATGAATCTTGCAGCTTTTATTTCTCTATATTTACCTCTGAATCTATGAATTTTGCAGTTTTATTTCTCTATATTCAAACGTGGGGATGATGAACACAGAGAAGCTTAAAGGAAGTTTGTATACAGAATCAAGAGTGATGAGTTTCTTCTCAAATATGTTTAGCTGTTTTGCAAAGTCATCTACCAAATCTGGAGATTACATCTGCGACGGTAATGTTTGTGTTCTACGAAATTCAAAGATACCAAGATTACAAAAGGGTTAAATGAATCTGCCATTTAAGTTCTTGAAGCATTTTGCATCAATTTTTTTTGTAATTTCTTCAAGTTGATCATCATCTGTTGTTCTCTTTAGATGTTTTTTTTGTTTGTTTCAATTTGTTAAAGATGCAAAAACGAAATAGATCTGATAAGGGTAGGTGATATCACCATATAGATTTTTACATTCAATAAATTTAATTTATTTGGTATCCAATTTGGACCCATATTATTAATATATTATCATGAGATTCATATATCTGATCTGTAAGGCTACTGATGGATTTTTGTTATGTTATATGTATTAGAAAAATCAAAGAATGGCTAATTTGTTAGCCATTTTCTAAAGTGATCAAAATTAAATTTATGAAACTTCTGAGGATGACTAATTAATATATAGATGAGTGTTTTTTTTTGTATAATTTTTTTGTTCCTCGATCAATTCTGTTCTCAACCGAAATTGAAAGTTTATACCATATGATAATGTGTTCCTATATCGAACAAAAAGTGAAAAAAAACTGAAAGGTTTGTTTAATTCTATTTTTAGTAATTAAAATATCGTATGTTAGCATAATAAAAAAGAACTTGTTCAGACAAAACAAAAAAAAAAACTTGTAAAGAAAAAGAACTCTCTTTGGAGAAGAAAAAGGAAGAACTTTCTTGATGTGAAAAAAAAGGAAGAACTTTCTTGATCGGTAATAATTTAATTTTGAATAATAATTCCCGTAAATAATTATCAACACTATTACCTAAAATTTATATTTCATTTAAAATATTTAATCCCAGTGGAAAAAAAAATTTAGAGTCTCTGAACAGCTTCGGTTTCCGTCACTTTTCTACTCTTCTATGGAGAAGCTGCGCAAGGTTGTGAACGAAATCGCCTACGTACAAGACTACAGTAGCTCCCCTGTTCTTCACCGCTCTCTCATTCCCCTCCTCTCCTTGGCTTCTTCTCTCTACGGACTCGCTCTCCAAACCCGTACTTCTCTCTACCGTCTCTCCTTCTTCCACCAACACCGGTGAGTTTTCTCTCCAACCTTGAGTTTTTGTCCGGTGAGATATTGCACAATTTAACATTTTGATCGGATAAAAAGCTTGCCAGTTCCAGTAATCAGTGTGGGAAATCTGACTTGGGGAGGAAATGGGAAGACGCCAATGGTTGAATACATCACGCAATACCTCGTCGATTCTGGAATTTCACCGCTTATTCTCACTCGTGTAAAAAACCCTAATTCCTCCTCTTTCTTTAAACAATTTACTTCAATTTTGATTTTTTTTTTACAAAATGTAGTTTTAAGGATATAATTGAAGATGGATTTGGAGCTTTGTTTGTGAATCACTGAATCTAGAATCTGGATATTTCCATTAATGAATCTACTACATTGAATGTGTTCATGATCTTTAGGGTTATGCTGGTGGAGATGAAGCTAAGATGCTTAAAAGACATCTCTTTAATGGACCGGTGAAGATTGGTGTTGGTGCAAACAGAGCAGCTACTGCTGCTTGGTTTTTTCAAAAGTATGGCTATGTAACTCCTGCTACTACAAGAACATTCTTTGATCAGTCCTTGTATCATGAGATTGCGGAAACCAGAACCATTTCAGAGAAAATTGGAGCTGTAATTCTAGATGATGGGATGCAGGTACTATTTGCACTTGCAGAGTCTGTTATGTATATACACTTTCTTTGGTTTATTGCATATTTCAAGATTTGTTGCTCTATTGTTTGGTAGATAGCACTGGAGTTTGTGTCGTGATCTTGAGATTGTGATGCTTAACGGGCTAAATCCGTGGGGGAATGGTAACTTATTACCCCTTGGTCCGTTACGGGAGCCTCTTGCAGCGGTTGAGCGGGCAGATATTGTTGTCTTACACCACACAGATTTGGTAAGACAACAGATTTGCTTATGTTTTTTTGTCTTTTGATGATTATTGAAATGAGAGTATTGAAGCTAATGGGTTTGTATTGTGTAGATAAGTGAAGAAAGGCTTAGTGATACTGAGAAAACAATAAGGGGATTAAAAAAGTTGGTTCCAATTTTCTACTCCAAGATGGCACCAAAATATTTGTTTGATGTTAAAAACAATAGGTTACATGTAGCTTTAGAAGCTCTACGTGATGCAGTTGTGCTTTGTGTTTCAGCAATTGGTTCTGCTGATGCATTTGTGGAGAGCATTAGAAGGGTAAGTCATTTTTAAAAGGATTTTTGTAACAAAGATTTAGTTTTTGTTAGTAATGTTTGTGTATGTGTATATACATGTGTTTTCTACAGGAAGGAGCATGTTGTGTTCATAGACTTGATTTCAGTGACCATCATTTGTTTGAAACAAAGGTATGATGATGTCCCTCTCACAACTATGGTTCATTGATGTTCGTTTTATTGTTAAACATGTTAGTTTAGATAAAACTCAGCGATGGAAACGCTAAAACTTTTAGTGATTTAAATTACTCAACGTCAAAGCGTGTTGCTGAAACGATCTATAGATAAGCAGACATCATTTTGTTGCTGGCGATAACTAAACGAACAACATTAATTGTTACATGTTGTTGTTGCTCATAGTTGGAGTCAGCAACATGCAAACGAACAGAGCCATTCTTTTCGGAATTAGCTCATGTTGGTTTAATTAGATATCGTATTGGTTTTTATGTGCAGGATGTTGAAGCTATTATGAAGAAAGCAAAGGAACTGGAGCACAAATCTAATTCCAAGCCTATCGTTGTGGTAACTGAAAAGGTGGAGATACGTTTCTGGTTTTGTTATCATTTCACAGACAAGACTTGACTTAATCTTTCTGACTTATTGCTGAACATTATAGAGTCTAACTAAGTTTTCTCTTACTTTTTGGGAATTAGGATTACGATAGAGACCCAGAAATTCTCAACTCTCTGGATCCGTACAGAGTCTTGGTTCTATGCTCTGAGTTGCAAATAACTACACGTAGAGGAACAGACGTGGATGGCTTTAAATCTACACTTGGAAGAGTTCTAGCTGCTAGGTTTTATGTTTCAAATTAGATTTAAGGTAATCATCTTTGGATTCTTTTGTGTCATTACTACTTAGAAACTAAGAATTTATGTATGCTTTGAGAGAATTAAGTTTTGTTTTTAGTTAGAGGCTGCAGAAGGGAGCCTTGTGGAAACTATATATATGATAGAAAGGTTTTAAGAAGTGAAAATACCTTGAAAGAAGGTATTGATGTCATCTTTAACGAAGTCGAATGCTAGAAACTTATCAACAGCATCCTGCGAGTTTCATTCTTCGTCAAGGCCGTGAGGTTAATAACAACGAAAGAACCAGAGCTTAAAGTTAAGGTCAGACCTGGAATGCTTGATCTTGAGCTGATATGTTGTCTAGGGATAGTTTATCGATGTTATTGTTACTCGCAAAGGCGTCCAATACAGTGGCTGCTCTCTTCACGACTTCCTCCGGGACACCTTGCATAAAAAAAATAGTGAAATTGATATATAGCAATGTCAATAGTTGATTAAGGTGGTTATTAATAATCTTCCTCGTTGATTTTAAAGGTTACCTGCGAGTAAGGCGCAATGCAGGCCTGCAGTATGTAAATAGATTAGTGTAATTTGGCGTTTTACAACAAGAAGATAGTGTAAACAAGAACGCAAAGGATGGGAATTGCTCACCATAGCTTAGTAGTGTTTGTCCTGGAACTAACCTGCATGAAAAACCATTTGCTGAACCTTAAACATCCAAGTCTTAAAGAACTAATCAGTCGAGTGAAATAGTAGTCTTTGAGATTTCATACCGATAAAGAAAAACAATATCTTCCATGTTTGAAGATTCCGTGTCTGGTCTTAAAACGCTCATTGTATAGAATTTAATCTTCTCAGACTAAAGTAAAGAAGCAAAAGAAAATCTTTAGGCATGGAGCGAGGAACACTTGAAGTAATAGAGACCAGAGATAGGTGAAATTACGTACAACAGGCAAGCAACTCTCGTTAAGTAGTTCGGTCAAGTGAGTGCATACTAGAACCTGAAAGAGCATGCAGAAAATAGTCAAAGTCATGACTCATGTCACAGGCTAACTCTAGATATATATAAACTTGTGGAAAAACAAGAGAACGATATACCCTTGGTGGCTCATTACATGTGGCAAAGTGAGTAATTGTTCCACCAAGTAAGCCAATACCATCTGTGCTAATTGTATGTAAGACATAAATTTTTGAAACACATGTTTTTTATGTAAAGTAGAAAAAACATAATCAAACCTTCTGTTAGAGTTCCTTTACCAAACTCGTCTAAGAGACATAGAGATCTTGAAGTTGCCTGCCTGGAGAATTTAAACTAATAACATTCGTTAGGAATAAGATCATAAGTTATTAAACAATCTTGCACAAGTGTTTCTGTTTGATCTTTGCTATCTCGGGACTCCATGAACTTAGAACAATGAAGTTCATGAGCGATCGAGATTGATTATCAGTTCCGATATACCTCAGCATCATTCCTACTTGATGTAGATCTATCATAAATGTAGATTGTTCAGCAGTCATAAACTTACTTCCCATTGCACAGAAAATCCTGCTATTGTACAGCTGATTTTAGTAATGGGTTTTGCATAAAAAGTGATTTTGAAAGGACCGTAGAGTGTGAGACGTTTGACCTGTCAGTTAAGCCAACAGTTGCTGCATCTGCTGGCACAAAACTTCCAATATGCGATAGGAAAACAATCAAAGCCACCTAGAAAAAGAAGAATGCTATACTTTAGCTGTTAAAAACAATATAAAAACGCTTTTTCGTTGCAAGAGAGAGTAACAAGTCTTAGAATAGTAAAGCCAACCTGCTTTACATATATGCTTTTTCCTGAGTAGTTAGGACCGGTAATGATATGAATTCGACCTGCAACAGGAAAAGCTTGCAATCAGGTGAGAAACAAAGACTAGTTCACAGTTTTTTTTTTCATGCACGAGTCTCTAGTCAAACAACAAAATCAACAATGAGCTCACCGACATCATTGATTTCTGTGTCATTCGGTATAAATGTATCCACAGCCATTTCCTGCAGAACATGCCTGTGCCCACCAGAATATATATTACTGATACAGATTGTCCTCAAGACTTTCTGTAGAAATGCAACGACAAGAAATAAGTTCAGCTATGGAGTCAACTTTACCTTCCATTTCGAATATCAAGCAATGGTTCCATTGTTAGAACAGGCCTCACGTAGTTATTCTGATGTGATACACAAGCCAATGATAGAATGCTAGAAAATCCAAAAAGAATGAATATTTAGTAAGTCAGTAGTTGCTAATTAAGTATAGGAACATGTAAAGTGTTGTTTTCCTACAAGATTTGAGACAGGAAATGAATGGGATATCACTACTAGTAAAAACAATACAGTTTTTGGAATGTTGATTACCAATCAAGTTCTGCAACAAAGTTAACTGCTTTCAACAGTTGAGCTGAGAACAAAAGTATGTGAGATAGCAAGTCCCTAATAATCGCCCTCTCCATATCTGTCAGCAGAATTTTGTGAAACATATATATCATCATATTCAAGAGCAATATGACATGGAATACACCTTGGCTATTGCATTTCAATATGTTGTGTGCTGTTAATCATAATGTTGGAAAATATAAACTAGTGTATGAAGATAATACCTAAGATTTTATGGTAAATATCTCCAAGAAGGTTATCTAATTCTCGAGTCTTCGGGGTATGATAAAAGAATCGCTGAGTCTCACCATCCATATCAGAGAACTATTAACATGAGACATTTGTTATAGTTCATTATGATATATACGGAGTCCAGACAACGGGATTCCAAACTGATTAAAATAACAAACACAACTTACGGCAAAATCGAATTCAGTTAGCCTGTCAAGTGCAGTTTCATCAAGTTTCTCCCCAAAGATGCACATGAGGTACCCTACAACACAGATAAATGGAAATAAATTACAGATTCATTTACAAAAGGAAATTAACTATTACCAAAGTATCAAGAAAGACACGCGATCATGCATTGTTAAGGACGCATCATAAATTACAAGGATATTAGCAATCACGAGCATAAACATATATTTGGTCTAATAATTCCAGAACATGGTGATTCCAAAGATATTGAACGTGTGCAACTGAAAATTCACCTTTGTTAGGAGTGAGTTTTTATGATTAGAAAATTCTTCCTCGCTAAACCGTTAAGTATAAAACATATTGAATAGAGCTTATGTAAGGAACTAAATCGTGAAATTGCAAGACCCACCAATTTGTTGAATATAGATAATACAAGGAGGAAGCATTTCCTTTTGCAGATGAGAAAACTGTGCTAACTCCATGGACGAAACCTGTGAGAAATTGGAATCAACCAAAAGAGACGCCTATTTATCCTCAATTATCAATGAAGAGAACCTATTCACATAAAAAAAAACCTCCTGCAGAAACTCCGGCAACTCCTCGTATATATGCCTTAGCTCATCCAACTGGCAATATAAGAGCATATTACTTGCAACAAAAATTAGCTGATGACATCCTGAGCAAATTGAACTTTTATGCTAACCTCAGCACAGAATCCCTCTTTCACCAATGTTTGATAACCCTTCTCTTTGTTTCTACCTACATCAATGACTCCAATTACCTGAGGGATTAAGAATACGTTGTTAATTGAACATATCCAAGTGGGTATCCCAACTTCTGAATAGCTTTGAATTGAGGCTTGTAAGAATAAGTCTTAGCTAAAGCTCTTCTCCGGTAAAAAGATAGACAACGATATGAATGATATCATTCCCAACAAGAGATAACAATTCCACTAGGGCTTTTATTTTCCAAGGAAAAAAAAATACGATGATCAGTTTCCTAACTATATTGGAAGAAAAAGAAAATAATGTCTATCATAATCTTAAGGAAGGTGCTAATCAGTTAAAGAAAGACTTAAGAACTCCATTTGAAAACATCAAGATCTGCTCTCTTGTTAAGTAGCATACGTATCTAATGGGATGTAAAATCAACTGACCAATTCATATACATAATCTAGCTCTGTGCTGATACATAAGCCGGCCTGCAACATAAAAATAGAACTCAGCGATGATAGCAACTATTAGAAACTCGGAAACAAATGTCCAAGTTAAAGGGTTTCTAGAAGATTCATAAGCTGATGATAGCAACTATAATTAGAACCTTCTCAACAATGTCCAAGTTAAAGCGTTTCATATGCTCCCGGAGACTTTCTGAAACGCCAACTTCAAATATCTTATTCACGTGCAAGAGCGCACTTATACTCTGATGAACAAAATAAGATCGAACTAATTCATCAGTGAGGGGCTAACAAGCATCTGAAAGATGCTGGTATAGTTAGAAAAAGAGTTTACCTTCAAAAAAGCTGTCCAGTCGTTACAGGTACAAAGGGTCGTCGGGGAGTTAAATTTCTTTCAAAATAAGATATACCATATTCAGTAAAACCAAAAATAAAATCAAAACAAAGGAAAAGGAATCTATGGCATGCAATATATCCATGTTCTCTGTCCCGACAGAAACTAATCAGTTAACACTATTTCTGGCAACGGATTAACATATACACCACATATTCTATGGAAAAATTATCTGTGCCGTTAGCTTCTAATTAAAACCTGTTTCATAAGCTCTTACAACTAAAGAGGCAGGCATTGTACATACCTTGAGCAGATGGGAAATGTCCTTTACAGACTTCAGTGTATCCCGCAAAGATGTCATCAGCTCTACTGAAGAGATGAAAAAGGAAATCTCATACAGTCAAAAGAAAACTCTCAGAACATCATTGAAAGGTTAGTTAATGGTTGAACTAAGTTTTTTCTTATTTGGAATGCAGGAAGATAGGTTATTTTATGGGGATGAGGTGTTACAAAGCAGATATAGGTTTTAGTCTATTGGTTTCACTTCTTGGTTGCCCATTGTTAACTCCTATTATGTGTCAAGGCAAAGGTCTTCAACCAAAGAACACGAAAGAAAAAAAAGGATACTGCATTGAGGCGTCGATCTAGCAGTTCGAGATCTAAAATTGGCCTCATAAACCAGCTTCTGAAAAAAAGAGAGAAGGAAACCACGACTTTGAGATTACATCAAAAGACGCAGGACAGTATCCATCATCTATCTATAGTTTGCATACCTTAAAAGGCGTCTACCCATTGGTGTGACACACTGAAATAGGCCAGGTAAGTCAAATCATATATCCAAGCAAAATCAGCTAGAATAAACCAATATAAGAAAAACAAACCTTGTTCATCATCCCAAACACCGAGAACCTTCATCTCAAAGAATCAATGAAGATCATTCATAAGTCAGAAATATACATATATATTTGTGTGTGCGTGCACATGCACGTATCAAAACATGTCATATAGTCATTTACCCTTCCTTTGCCCGACCAATGCCCATATGGCTTGGATGTTTATCTATTTGAAATATCTGCAGTGCCTCGTGAGCAGCTGCATCAAGTTTAAGAAATTTATTTCTAATGATGATGGTTAAGGATTTACAGGCCTATTTCAGTGTAACAGAGCAGCAATGTTGGAGGATACAATGCTACTTCCATGACTGAATCAATTGCAATTGATGCAGCCCCAGATTCGTTCTGTTCCAAGGTTTCTACAATTCGCTCACTTTCTAATATAGCAAGAAGACCCCCACTAACACGAACCAAGACTTCACTGCCCACATCCATCATCGAACTCAGCTGCAATTTACAAGAAAAGAAAGAAACTTGATACCATTGTGAATGAATTGTTTTAGTAGTTACTTAACTAGCTGGAAGACAAACTGCAAGTTTAGTCTTGCTTTAGACAGAAAATTAACTGATTGGTTTAGCCACGATGTCAAGTTGTTCCATTACGGTATCTAAAACATGAAGAAATTCTACATTATTATTGAGATTTCAACTGCAGGCTACATCAACCAATTGAGAATGTTATCCAGTGGGGTTAAAGTAAAACCTTCATTCATCTCAAGCATAAACATAATTTTAACCTAAGCAAATCCATAGAGAAGAGGGATTAACATTTCTCTTGCCATAACTTACATAACAAATCCTTTCTTTGATGTTTAACCCTTCATCCATTCCTGTTACTCGAAGATATACCAATCTACACAACATAGAGATAATAAGAAATGTAAAACACCAATATAATATATCATGAGTGAAGAAGCTATTGCTGTTTGAGTAGATAAACTGGAACTGCGTGAAACAATTTCCTTCTACACCTTTGTGCTGCAGAAATTCATCACGTAACCTAACTAACCAAAAGCACATAAATAAGCATGAAAATTGAGCTGATTACACTTTCAGTACCTATGCCACGCTTGCTCATAGCTGAATGTTGAGCTCTTTACCAGCCTCACCGTTGTGTTCTCGTCAGTTCCATCTGCAGAATCAAAGAAATCTATTCAATACCACAAACGTTACAGCTTGTAATTCAACAAAATAAATAGCGACATACCACTCTGTTGTAAAGCAGATACGAAGGATTCTTCACTTTTAGTGCTTGTGTAGATGATCAATGGCTTCACTTGATATTTTACTGATGAGACATAACGGAGTCAGAAACAAAAAAACTAAACACTTAGGAGCAGTAGCGGAACTAATATGCTGCAGCTAGCTGTATATTAAGAACATACTTTGCAAACTTCATTAATAGTGTGGTACAGCAATATAACAAATGTCAGGCAACTACATGTAAAGATTCCATCCAGATTAATAGAAAAATGTATACCCATATTGATCAAGGTAAATTCTGAGAAATCTTCTTCCCAAACTTCTAGCACATGAAGCTGGCGAACACTACAGTCGTAGTAAGCAACTCCAACTCTGGCCACAAGGTTTTGTATTATGTAATTAAGTAATTCTCAAGTATCTTAACACATGTGCGTCCATGTACACACAGATGCATCTAAACCAAGAAGTAGAACTCAATCACTAACCGCCGACCATGCTGAATGCAAGCCATATAAACCTGCATTGCATCCAACTCACTCTCTTCTTCCTCCATCGTCAGCCTAAATCCCAATAAATCAAACACAACTTCAGATGCAACTAACAATACAAATCCAGGACCGATTCTGAGCTCGTGCAAACTGTGCGACTGCACAGATCCCCCGAAATCAGTGTATAATACCTCACAGACGCAACAATAAGATCTCAATCGATTCCGATTCGATTCTTACTAATCATAGGTTAGAATATCTACAATAGAACGGGAAAAAAACTAGGAAGGTAGACACAAACATTAGAAATAGCTGAAAACTTACTTTTAGAAACGATACCAAAGTTCCACAGGCGATGCAAAAGCACAGCAAGTCTAAGAGGATAATCGAAAGAAGTCAAACGACAGGAGGAGCAAGTTAGAGAAGCGGCGAACGCGGCTCGTCGCAGACCAGTGACGAACAATAAATGGCGGTGAAATCCGCGTGAAGAAATTTCGTACGTTGGGTAGAAGAATTCTATTGGCTAATCACAGGGCAGCGAGTGTTTCCTTTTTTTAAAACTCGGCAACGAATGTTATGATTTAAATTCGAAAAAGTGCTATATATTCATTTATATAAATAAGATAATTGGGCCGGATCTAGTACAGAAAATATCTTAAAACTATGATTAATTATAGTATTAATTACTAATTTAAAATAAATAAATTGATAGAATGTAAATTTCTTTTATTTTCTTGCTTTTAAGCTAAGATTTGTCGACAGGTCTTGCCAATTGCTGACTCGTATGACCACTTCTTGGTTATCATTACACCTAATTGACCATTTTTACTTTTTCTCTACCTTTTCCTTTTTTAAATAATTTATTTTTTTATTATTTAATTTTGTTGTTTATACGTTCACGTCTTTTTATTTGTTATTACAACTTTTTTTGAATCCTACCGTTCATATATACTTGGCAGCAAATGATTACTCGAATAATATCCGGAATTTTGTCTTTCTACTTTCATTTTTATTGCCGAGAGGCTTAAAGAAGACAACGGATACGTAATTTACCTTTTTACCCATCATCGTCATTAATGGGAAGGCAAGGACTTTTTCGTCATCTTTGTGTTGTTTAGTATCTCTTTGTTCCTATATTAGTCTCCATTTCTTCCTCTTCTTTCATACTGAATCTGAAGGTAAGTCTCAGAGAAATGGAGAAGTGTGGAAGATCGGTGGTGGTTTTGACAACTGTGTTTGTGTTAATCTGGACTTCTGTAGTGGGAGCCGATTACATTCGCCCAAAGCCTCGCGAAACGCTGCAATTTCCATGGAAATTGCAGTCCTCTTCTCAGCCTCAGCAGGTCAATTCGTCTTCC
>KE153418.1:301998-326817 GCA_000411095.1 Aethionema arabicum
CTCAGCAGGTCAATTCGTCTTCCTCTGTTTGGAAATCTTATGCTGTTTCATGGCGATTTGATCGAGTTACTGGATGCTGGTTTCTGTAAACTTTTTATTTCTTCTGGTCTTATCTTCGCCTCTTCTTATCCTTCATTGCATGTGGTTCTTTGTTAGCTGGGTGATACTTTTTTCTGGATAATCACTCTTGCTCGTCCCCTATTTTGTTGTGAAATTCATTCTAAGATGTTCACTGTGCTCATTTGGCTTTGATCAACGCCATTAATAATGTTCACTGTGCTCATTTGGTTTTTATCAAATCCTCAATAGTATTTTCTCTCTCTCTCCTCGTTCCTCACTATTGAACAAACCCTAACTTTACTATTCTGTAACTTGTACTTTTGATGAAAATCCCTGTTGTTCCTAATTGAATTTTGATAACTATGGAAATGGATTATATCTGATGTTTAGCCTAAAAAGAAATATCTGTTTGGAGAAATTGCGTAGCTATGGCCTTTGAAATCATGAATGGATGATACAATTGATTATGAACATCATATGTTCTGTTTTAGATCCATTAGTGTTGTGTCTCATACCAAGAATGATACTGCAGGTGCACGTCTCATTGGCTGGAGATAAACATATGCGAGTGAGTTGGGTTACACAAGAGAAATCGTCTCCTTCTTTTGTTGAATATGGAACATCTCCAGGGAAATACATGTATACTGGTCAAGGAGAGAGCACCTCATACAGATATTTATTCTACAAATCAGGGTTGATACATCATACTACCATCGGACCATTGGAAGCCAACACTGTTTATTTTTACCGTTGTGGTGGAGCTGGACCTGAGTTCCATCTGAAAACACCTCAAGCTCAGTTCCCTATAACGTTTGCAGTAGCTGGGGATCTTGGTCAAACCGGTTGGACCAAGTCCACTTTAGATCATATTGATCAATGCAAATATGATGTGTATCTACTTCCAGGGGATCTTGCTTATGCTGACTATATGCAGCACAAGTGGGACACTTTTGGCGAGCTGGTTCAGCCTCTAGCAAGTGTAAAGCCATGGATGGTGACACAAGGAAACCATGAGAAAGAGAATATTCCCCTTGTAGTGGATTCATTTCTGGCTTACAACTCGAGGTGGAAGATGCCGTATGAGGAGAGTGGATCAAGTTCAAATCTTTATTATTCTTTTGAGGTTGCTGGTGTCCATGTAATCATGTTAGGCTCATACACAGACTACGATGAGTCGTCAAATCAGTACAATTGGTTAAAGGTAATAACTCGTACTTTCATTCATATTTTTCATGTGTGTTAGCCTTTATCGACACAACGGTTTTAAGCGATTAATAAAACCACTTCCGTTTTATTCATGAAATGTAGGCTGATCTGTTAAAAGTGGACCGGGAAAGGACTCCTTGGTTAGTAGTCCTCTTCCATATACCATGGTATAACAGTAATACTGCTCATCAACATGAAGGTGACGGTATGATGGCTACAATGGAGCCATTGCTATATGCTAGCGGAGTTGATATTGTGTTCACTGGTCATGTCCATGCTTATGAACGGACGGTATGCTCAAAACTAAGTTAGCGTCTCTTAAGTGTCTAAAAGAACATAATATGTTAGTTTTGATTTTAATTGAGTTCAATTTACTCCTTCACTACTCTACAGAAACGTGTCAACAAGGGTAAATCAGATCCATGCGGTCCTGTGCACATAACTATAGGTGATGGAGGAAACCGAGAAGGCTTGGCTCGCATGTAAATTCCTCAAACTTTTTACCTTTTCTTTACATATTTCATTAGTGCTGTGTCGTAAGAAAACTACCACTTTCTTATCAACAAAAATCCTCTGATGTGTATGTGCAAAAGCCTTTTCATATAGGGCATATTTGTTTGCTTGTCTTAGAGACAGCGAAGAAAATTTATGTCCGTTTTGTCATTGCTAGTTCAGCGATATGTTGCTAAGAGCTGTTGTTGAAACTCATTGCTGAACATGTTTGTTTATTTGTCACTGATTCAGCAACAAGTTTCAGCGATTAAATTTTAAATGCTAAACTTTTTAACGATTTGAGTTTTAAATTTCATCGCCAAAACATGTCGTTGAACCAACCATTGGTACACGAACAATACTGTGTCGCTGTCCGCCAGCTACAAATTAAGCTAATTTAGTATAGTTATCTTTTTTTTCTGGGTATAAACCATACTCAGAAACATGTGCTATAAACTTGAGTAAGATCTTTATATGATAAAAGTTCTTTGATAATTATGTTTTTTCTTTTCAGGTACAAAAATCCGCCACCAGAGTGGTCAGTCTTCCGAGAAGCAAGCTTTGGACATGGTGAGCTTAGGATGGCAAACGCAACCCATGCGTTGTGGACATGGAATAGAAACGATGACGACGAGCCAAAGAAATCAGATGAAGTATGGTTAACTTCTCTTGTAAACTCAGGCTGTTGGACGGAGAAGAAAATGAATGATGAGCTGAGGAAAGTACTTATGGGACCTTGATTATATTACAAGTGAGATCTTATTATTCAGTAACAGAGTTTGATGTATAGATATATAGATAAGTACAGGCTTGTCATCAAACTAAGAAGTTTAGGAGTGGGTGTGGTGTGTTAGCTCCTGAATCACACCATTTGTGGAATTGTGTATTCACTAGCTTTATAGAATCATAGTTTGGACTTAATATAATATTGCTACTTGTTTTTAGTCAACTTGCAGGTGTGCCACAAAACCAAACCGAAATCGAGCCAACTTGGTAATGATAATTTATAGGGGCTAGGATATTTTAAATTCTGAATTATTTTTTTTTTCTTAGGAAAATTTCGTTAATTATCGTTACGTTTTTTAAAATTTTGATAATTGGATTTTTTTAAATTTTTAACCAAATATTTTAAATTGAATTGTCATGAAACTACCGTTTAAATAACTAAATTTTAGATTATTTTTTTGGGTTTAGTTTTTTTTTTCCAGGACATTTCAATTTAAAATATTTGGTTAAAATTTAATTTAATTTAATTTGGGTTTTGGGTCTACTTAATTTTTTTTTTTTTGTGTAAAATTTAGTTTTGATTTAAAAAATACGATAATTTAAAATTTTAAAAGTTTCTATTATCAAAATTTATGATTTAATGTACAACTACTATCCCTAAAACGAAGATTTATTTAATTATATAGACCGATTTGTAAGTGAACCAATTTGAATAAAACGGAGATTTATTTAATTATATAGACCGATGATATCTCTATTATTTAATTATATTCGAGATTAAACATTCTCCTCTAATTATATAATTAATGGATTAATTAATGGATTAATTAACCTCAGATTTAAACGGAGGCTTATAATTGGATGTGTTGGGAGATAATGGGCCGTGAGTGGAGTAGTTGTTTATTTATCTGAAGACCGTTGACGAAAAGGCGGACCTCTTCCACGCGCTCCCCACATACACAACGATTCATTGTTTTGCTGATCGTTCAGTGCCATCGGTGTTAGATTTCTACTTTCCCGGAAAATTCATAACCAGCTCGAGAAAATGCATGATTTCTGCTTCACTATCCCCTACGGGATGCTTCTTGTTGGCGGAGGTTTTATCGGATACATGAGGAAAGGGAGTATTACATCTTTCGCCGGAGGTGCAGGGGCTGGTTTGGTACTCATTTTAGCTGGGTTTCTTAGTCTCAAGGCTTTCGAGAAGAAGAAGAATTCAACTCTAGCTGTAATCCTTGAGACAGGTTGCGATTTCTTCCCTTTTGATCGTTTTTTCTCAGAGATCTCAGCTTAGATTTTCTTCAAAATTATTATGTTTAGGGCGATTGCGATTTTTTTCATAATACCATTAAGTTTTGAGATCATAGTTTAGTCCAGTTTCTTGATTGACTATCAATGATGAAGGTAAACAAAAAACTTAATTAGCTTTTACCGACTGTCAATTGTGGAATCGATTCGATTTTTCTTTTGATCGTTTAAAATTTGGGGCAAAAACTTATGTTTCCATTATAGGCACGAGCTTCAGAGTTGATAAGCTATGTTATATAAAAGGTTCCGGTTCGTATTGGATCTCTAGGGATCTGGATCTGAAAAGTAATTCGCCTATATGATGATCTGGTTTATCTGATGCTAAGTGATAACGATTTATGTCGAAGATAAATTAGCGACGCATTTTACTGTGCTTGGATCTTAGATTATAACATAATAGTGTCTCTGTTGAAAACTGTATTTTCTGGAAATGAACATTTTGTGTGAAGAACTTGGTTATGACAATAAGCTAACTATTGAAGGATGCTGTCTTATTTGAGCTGTAAGATCTATGTAGTTGGCATCTTTTCTTGTCATTGTTCTTCTCATTGATTGATATAGCTAAAACTTGAATCAAAATTACGAATTTGTTTACAGAATCCACGATGATCGAAAACTCATATGAATCTCTTTCGTTACAGTCATTGCAGCTGCTCTCACACTAGTCATGGGACAACGATACTTGCTCACTGGAAAGATTATGCCGGCTGGTGTGGTTGGTGGGATCAGGTAATTCATTTTGACTGTTAACCTCTTTCGTCTTTCTCGGTGTGAAAAAATGGTGACTGTTTATTTTTGTTTGCATCCATGATTTGAATTTTGTGGATTTGGGAGTTTTTTACTCCATTGACTTGACCCTTTAAAAACCATATCTGTATTGCAGTGCTCTCATGACCTGTTTTTACGTATACAAGATTGCAACTGGTGGCAATAAAATTCCACAAAAGGCCGCTGAATGATGGTTATGCACTCTGGTTTTTATGGATGCACACGATAACTCTCTGTTGTTTGATATACTAATATGAATTTGCCGAATAGAAATCTCAATGGTGTAGACTGTGATTACGCCTTCAAAGCTTGTATTAGGCGAAAAAATGCATATGGTTTTGTGTTTTCTGAGATTAGTTTGTTTTCATCATGTTTTTTTGTTAACCACAAACTTATTTGAGCCTTTTTCCTTGATTATATGTGAAGAAATCAAACAGTTTGGTACACATTGTAAACTGGGCATACACAAAAGTCCAAACCTCTGAAACCTTCCATTTAAAGAATCCATTTTCTATTTTGATTCTTGAAAATTTGTGGTAATTGATCAAATGATTCTTGCAGTCACAGTTTTTCTTGATTGTTTAACTTTTGAAGGTGAAAAGAAACATTAAATTAATGAAGGTAATGGTCTGAATGATGAAGCAAAGTCTCTTGAAATAGACAATTTATAACCAGGTGGGTTTCATCCTGCAAGTAAGTCCTCGTGATCTTATTTTCAAAAAGCTAAATTATTCTCCCAATTTTAGAAATTAGTGCAATTAATGTTACTACAGAACCTGAGTGCGTTTTCTTGCTAAACTTTCCATTCTTAGGACGTAGTAGTTGGTGAAAATTATTGTTAAACAGCTCATGAGTTACCATAGTTTTAACTCACTTATTTTCACCATTCTTTAGTGAAGTACTACTCTCTGCAAAACCTTCACAACCATGGCGTACCCTAAACAGGCTTTTCTGATTCTGGTCCACTTTTTCATTTTACAAACTGTTTCATCAAGTTCTTGGCTTACATTAAGTGGTTAGAGACGGACACTTCTTCCACTTTTCTAAGCATTAATCTTATGATGTTTTATTTACACTTTTTTGATGTATCTTTGTCTTCACTAAAACAGGGAAGCCTCCTGTTGTCATAGCACGAGGAGGGTTTTCAGGGTTATTTCCGGATTCTAGTGATGACGCATATACGTTCGTAAAGTCTTCAATTTCACCAGATATAACTCTATGGTGTGATCTTCAACTAACAAAGGACGGTGTTGGAATCTGCTTCCCAAATTTGAGTCTTTACAACGACTCTGATGTCAAGGACGTATACCCAAATGGGAAAGGATGGTTTTCTACTGATTACACATGGAAACAGCTCTCTAATTTGAGAAGTAAGTTTCGAGATTTCTCAGTCTTCCGTACACACTTACGTTTTTGAACTCTACTTTTCTAGATTTAGTCAAATGTTCAATTTCTTGCAATCCTAGGATCTTAATATAGTTAACAGTGCAAATGTTTTCAAATGTAACTCTAGTTTTCCTTCAACAGTGGTTCAGAATATCTACTCAAGATTACCAGTTTTCGATGATCTTTTGTCAATTTTGACTGTCAAAAAAGTAGCTAAAATAGGAGCTTCAGGCCTCTGGTTAAACATTCAGGTAATGTATATACTAAAAAGCATATTTAATCTATTTCTTCTTCTTCGTCTTCTTATCATTCCTACACTTTCAGCACAGTGCTTTCTATATGCAACACAACTTGAGTATGAAGAAGTATGTCATCTCTCTATCAAGAAGTGTGAAAATCAACTTCATATCTTCTCCAGACATTACTTTCCTGCAGAGCATGAAAAACCATGTCAATCTGAAAGGGACAAAGCTCATCTTTAAGTTTCTGAATCAAGACCAGATCAATCCCTTTACCAACCAGTCCTATGGCGCTCTCGCCAAGAATCTAAGTTATATAAGAACGTTTTCATCAGGAATTCTTGTTCCAAAGTCTTACATATGGCCTGTAGATTCAGGTCTTTACCTGCAACCTTACACGTCACTTGTCACAGATGCTCATAAAGAAGATTTAAAAGTTTTTGCCTCAGAGTTTGCCAATGATTTAATGTTTGCATATAACTTCAGCTATGATCCAACAGCTGAGTACTTATCTTTCATTGACAATGGAAACTTTTCTGTTGATGGTTTCTTATCAGATTTTCCACTAACTCCATACCGAGCCATCGGTAAGTAAAGACTACTTTCTGTCTCTCCCTGCAAAAACTTTAGAGGTTAATACAATAAGATTCTTGTCTAACGCAGTTCTTATCGCTTATTCACAGATTGTTTCAGTCATGTGGACACCAAAGCTAAGGAGCAAGGTAATGCTGGCTTACTAGCCTACATTGTACATCTTTTACTTGCAGCCTAACCCGTTTTGATTTTACAGCTAATGTAACGATTATTTCAAAGAATGGAGCAAGTGGAGATTACCCAGATTGTACTGATTTGGCGTATCAGAAAGCTGTGGCGGATGGGGTTGATATCATTGATTGCAATGTCCAGATGTCACAAGACAATATCCCTTTTTGCTTGAGTTCAATAGATCTCTTGAACATCACTAATATCGCTGAAAAAAGCTTCAGAAATCTGTCATTACTAGTTCCAGAGATTCAACAGAAATTTGGAATCTACACATTTAGCTTGACTATGTCGCAGATACAATCCTTGAAGCGTAAGTCCAATATCTTTTGTTACTAAGATTCTTGATTTATATCTGAAAATGGTGTTTGTTTTCCCTTCACTGCAGCTGCTATTTCAAATCCTAAAAAGGATTCTGATTTATTAAGAAACCCAAGAAACAAAAACGCTGGAAAGTTACTTACACTAGCCGAGTTCTTGTCTCTTTCAAGCAATTACAGCTCTCTCTCAGGAATCTTGATAAGTGTAGAGGTAAGTTCTGTTCCAAATCTAACAACACATGATTCCTCTTGTGTCTTTTCATGATTTCATCATCCATTGTTCTCAGAATGCAGCCTATTTATCAGAATTTCAAGGAATTAGCGTCGTCGACGCTGTAACAAAAGAGTTAAAGAAAGCTACACAACAAAACCAGAAACCTCCAAGAACACTAATCATGTCTACTGATAAATCTGTCCTCATAAAGTTCAAGGAGATGAAAATGAATCATGAACTGGTTTATCAAGTAGATGAAAACATCGGTGATATCACAGATTCAGCAATCAACGATATCAAGAATTTTGCAGGCGTGATTGTCATCAATAAAAAGTCAGTATATCCCACCGCAGGTAGGACTGGTTTGGTAAGGCTTGAAAATGCAACAAATGTTGTTCCAAGGCTACAATCACATGGATTGCTTGTGTTCGTTGAAACATTTAGCAATGAGTTTCAAAATCAAGCTGTTGACTTTTTCTCTGATCCAACGGTGGAGATTGACTCCTTTGTCAGAAATATTGGCATTAATGGCATCATCACTGACTTCCCTGCTACCTCTGCAAGATACAGAAGTAACAAAATCTCTTCTCTTCCTTCTCCATTGTTATATATATATATATGTGTGAGTATCGTATTTTAAACCTTGAAATATTTATGTTTGGTGAAAAAAAGACCCTCAACTATCCAAACGGTTTTTTAAACTTTGAATTTTGATAATGGGGGTTTTTCAACTCTAAATAAACTAAAATCTCAAATTTAAGTTTAAAATTATAGTATAATTAATCAAAATTTGGATTATATTTTTAGTTAAATTTTGAAATTGTGGCTATGTTCAAAGTTTAATTTTTATTTAAAAAATTTGGTAGAGTCTAAAAACTCCGTTTATAAAAGTTTAAGGTTTAAAAAATCATTTTGATGATTGAAGGGTTTTTTTTCACCGTACGGAGATAATTCAAGATCTAAAATACTAAATTTGTTGTATATATATAATTGCTGAGATTGATTTATTTAATGTCTTCTCATTGCAGAGAACCAATGTTATATGAATTTGGATCTAGCTGGAACCGGTTTACTTATTAATTATGCAAATCCGAGACTTCTGCCACCAGCTGAAGCTCCATATCCATCACTAGATGAGTCAGATATCATTGAACCACCTTTGCCTGAAGTTAAAACTCAGTTTCCTCCGGTTTCGTCGCCATTGAAAGCAGATGCAGAAGCTATAGGTGCGGTTATGATCATGACTGTTCTTGTCAGCTTCTTTATCTTAATCTCAGTTTAGTTGTAACTGACTTCAAGATCTCACTTGGAAAGCTACAAGCAATGAAACAGCAGTATCTGCAAGTATTGGATTATATATGAATATGAGAAGAAGTATATTTACAAGCAAAACAAACCTATATGTGACATTTATACCCTCTAAAATCAATTTTGCAAAATAAAAATTTAAAATATTTTTTTTTTATATTTTATACCTTCTTTTGACGAAACTTAATGGTGTCTATAATTATCTTGTAATTAGTAATGTTATATGTTTTGAATTTAAAACAAAATTGGTTGAAATACCTTATAAAAACAAGTTTAAAAATTTTATTATCTTTTTTTTTACCAATTTTCTTAGATTAAAAAACACGTAATATTTGTAATTACTAGGTAATGCTGGATTTTTTGTTCTTTCAAAGATTTGTTTTGTAAAATTTATTCTAGAGGATATAAATATCAAATACATATTTTTGAATAATTTTCTGTCATTATCCCTTTACAAAGAAGATATAAATAGGAATAATGGAGATGGATTAAACATATATTTGGATAAATCAAGCTAAACACAAACTAAATTTAGCTTATTATTATTATTATTATTATTATCATCTCTTCCAATGGATTCTTTCATCAAAATTCACCATTCATTTTTTTTTTCAAGAAAAAAAAAGTACAGAAAAAAACAATCAAACATAAGCAATTCTTAGTATCAATTTTTATTCATTTTTTTTTTCTTTGTTAATTTTTTTTAGCTTCTTTAAGGCCAAAAGAGACCAGATTCATTTTTGGTTTCTTCAAAGGCCAAACCTTTTTGTTTTAATGCAAAATCCCTTTTTTCCCCATCTGACAAAACAAAAATCTGTTGTCAGAGAATTATCTTAAGGTTCAAAAACATTCATGAACTTCAAATAAAAATCATCTTCTTGTAATATAATCCAGGAAGATTATATATTAAAAAAAAAAAAACAGAATGAAATGGAATTGTTTGTTTTGTTGTAAGTCTGAGAGACAATTTAGCAGACGATCATCAAGACAAAGCATCAAAGATTGCAATGATGCAAAGAACAATTTAACATTATTTGATAACATCTCTTTCAAAACAGGTCACTTCTTGATTCTTGATTTTATACACATTTTCTTGATTTGATTCTTGATTTTAAAAAGATGTTTTTTGGACTTAATTACCTGCAGATAGCAGTAGAAGAAGATACATATCTGAAGAGATTGCAAAACTTGGAAAAGGAAACATTAGTGCTCAAATCTTCACATTTAGAGAACTTTGTGTTGCAACTAACAATTTCAACCCTGAAAATCAACTAGGAGAAGGAGGATTTGGAAGGGTTTATAAAGGAGATATAGAAAATCAAGAAAATAAAGTACAAATTCTATACAATTATTTTCTTGATTCAAGAAAAGGGTTTGTTTGAATTTGATTTGATTTATTGTTGTTGTTGTGTGTGTTTAATTAGGTTGTGGCGGTGAAGCAATTAGACAGAAATGGATATCAAGGGAACAGAGAGTTTCTTGTGGAGGTTTTGATGTTAAGTCTTTTACATCATCAGAATCTTGTGAATTTAGTTGGATATTGTGCAGATGGAGATCAAAGGATTCTTGTTTATGAATATATGAAAAATGGATCTTTAGAAGATCATTTACTTGGTATGATCATATAAACATCATCACTATTTTTTTTGGGATTATGACAACAAAAAAAACTAGAGATTTGAATTGGTTATCAAAAACTCTATTTTTTTTTTTTGGCAAAACCAAAAAAAAATCCACAAATTGAATTGGTAAAAAATATTTCTAATTTTTTTTC
This sequence comes from Aethionema arabicum, assembly GCA_000411095.1. NCBI lineage: Eukaryota > Viridiplantae > Streptophyta > Magnoliopsida > Brassicales > Brassicaceae > Aethionema > Aethionema arabicum. The sequence goes on from KE153418.1 coordinate 312,562, forward strand.
CAATTAAACCATCCATTAGTTTAATAAAAGGAAGTCATCTAACCCTAGAATTAGGGTTTAAGGTTAAACGATGAGTTTTGGTTAAAGTAAAAAATAAGAAAAAAATGGTCGATTTATGATTTTTGTCGATGAATTTGAAAGATTTTCCGGGTGAGATGTTTTACCTTCACCAAAATTCACAGTCTCGTTTAATTATTCCATTAAACTAACGAATGGTTTAACTAACAAAAAAAAAAAGTCTTTTTTGTCAATTCAAATANCTTTTACATCATCAGAATCTTGTGAATTTAGTTGGATATTGTGCAGATGGAGATCAAAGGATTCTTGTTTATGAATATATGAAAAATGGATCTTTAGAAGATCATTTACTTGGTATGATCATATAAACATCATCACTATTTTTTTTGGGATTATGACAACAAAAAAAACTAGAGATTTGAATTGGTTATCAAAAACTCTATTTTTTTTTTTTGGCAAAACCAAAAAAAAATCCACAAATTGAATTGGTAAAAAATATTTCTAATTTTTTTTCCAATTAAACCATCCATTAGTTTAATAAAAGGAAGTCATCTAACCCTAGAATTAGGGTTTAAGGTTAAACGATGAGTTTTGGTTAAAGTAAAAAATAAGAAAAAAATGGTCGATTTATGATTTTTGTCGATGAATTTGAAAGATTTTCCGGGTGAGATGTTTTACCTTCACCAAAATTCACAGTCTCGTTTAATTATTCCATTAAACTAACGAATGGTTTAACTAACAAAAAAAAAAAAGTCTTTTTTGTCAATTCAAATATGTGGGGTTTTTCGGCTAAACAGCGAAATTATAGGCTTTCTTTTGCAAAAAAAAATAAAATTCAGAGTTTTTTTTTCCCAATTCAAATATGTTGGATTTTTTTTGGCTACAAAAATGTATAGTTTTATTTGCCATAATCCCTATCCATCTAGTTTCATATCAATAAACTTATTGCATAACAAATTCAAGAAAAATACCTATTTTGCTGTGTGTGGTTTCAGATTCAGCAAAGATGAAGAAGCCATTAGATTGGGATACAAGAATGAAAATAGCAGCAGGAGCAGCAAGAGGCCTTGAGTATCTTCACGAAACAGCTGATCCTCCTGTTATTTACAGAGATTTCAAAGCTTCTAATATATTACTTGACCAAGAATTTAACCCTAAACTCTCAGATTTTGGATTGGCTAAGCTTGGTCCCACCGGTGGCAAAACTCATGTCTCGACACGAGTAATGGGCACTTACGGCTATTGTGCGCCGGAATATGCTTTGACCGGTCAACTCACGGTCAAATCCGATGTTTATAGCTTTGGAGTTGTGTTCTTGGAGATGATTACAGGAAGAAGAGTTATTGATACTTCAAGAGACACAGAAGAACAGAATTTAATCGTTTGGGTATGTAAATTCTTTAAAAATTCATTATCATTCAAAAAGATTGATACTTTAATATTTTAAAATTTGAACTTTAATAACCGGGTTTATTAAACCGTAAACCTTGATAATTAAATTTCTTTTGAACCAAAATTAAACCATAAACATAAAATTAAACTATAATCTCAAAATTCAATTTTGATATAGTTATATTGTAGTTTCGAATTTAAATTTAAAATTTTGGTTTAAAAATTTTGTTAGTAAGTTTTAGGATTTAAAAACCCAGTTTTCAAAGTCATGACTTTTTAAATCAAAATTAAGTTATATATATAAAATTAAATTTTAATTTCAAAATTTAACCCAAAAATATAATCTAAATTTAATTTAATTTAATTATACTATAATTTCAATTTTAAATTTGAGATTTTGTTAAGATTTAGCGTTTATCAAAGTTGAGGCTTTAAAAACATTTTTTATAATTGAAATTTTTTTCGTCAAATGAAAATAGTTTGAATTTTAAAGTACTATAATCCCATTTTTTAATGATTTTTTTTTTTTGCTTTTTGCTAAAATGCGCAGGCGAGTCCATTGTTTAAGGACAAGAAGAAGTTTACATTAATGGCGGATCCAATGCTTGAAGGAAATTACCCAATAAAAGCTCTGTATCAAGCACTTGCAGTAGCAGCGATGTGTCTTCAAGAAGAAGCAGGAACGAGACCAATGATGAGTGATGTAGTGACAGCTCTTGAGTACTTAGCTATGACCAAAGGCGATGATGGCGAAACTTTTGAAGAAAATAATAAAAATAATAATAACAATAATGTTGTTGAAGATCATAAAGGGATTAGTAAAACAGAGAATGGAGAGGAAGAAGAAGACCAAAGTTCCAAATCTTGAGCTTTTTTTTTTGTTTGTATTATATCATCAATGTTTAGGAGAATTGGATTATTTTTTAATTCGTTAAAATGAAAAAAAGAAAAGAGATTTTTGTACGAATTTTTGGATTCTCCCTCGGCCATTTTAATGGAAATGCTAAGAAATTTTGATGATTACTTATGGTAAATTATGTGGTATTAAACTGAAATATCAAATTTAAACTTAAAACTATATAGTCTTTTAACTCAAATTTGTATTTTATATTTTTAAAATTTTAAGATTTGAGTTGATTTATAGTGTTTAATTTTGATTTGGAAAACCGATTTGGTTTAAAAATATTTTTATAATTGAAATTAATTATCAAAATTCAAGATTTAATAAACCATTTTGATAATTAAAAGTTTTTTACCAAAGGAAAATATAATTTAAAGTTTAAAATAATTTACATTTTTTTGTTTTATTTAATTTAATATTTATATACGCTCTTTGTTGTTTTTGTTCAATTTTCACACTTTCCTGCAATTTTAGGCGCATTATCGTAAAATCAGGGTTTTTCTTTTAATTTAAAAATCCGAACTTTAAGAAAAATAATTGTTTTTTCTCATTTTTGTAAATAAAAAATGAGTAAAAGGGGAAAAGGGTTTAAGGGTGCGTCGTCAAGTGATGGCCACGCTGTGCTCCTTTCCTTCTCAGAGATAAACGTAGACCCACTTGTTCTTACCATCTCTGTATCACGACAAAATCGCCACCATAAACCCTACCTTTTATCTCTCTACTCCACCTCTAAGACCCATCCTTTCAAGCTGGGTAGAGTAGCTTCGCTTACAGCCATGGGGGTTTCTCTTACCTCCCAAAATAACCCTCTTCGCCATTTCTCTCCTTCCTCTTTCTGGGTTTCGCGCCGTCCTCGCGTTTCTTCTTCCATCCTTTCGTTTCTTGTACCTCGCCGTAGAACCCTTCGCAGGTTCTTAGTTTTTTCTTCTCTTTTTTTGTGTGCTTTGTTGAAGTTTTGTCGATTGGTGTCTCTTAGCTTACTTTATTCGTTAATTGCTCTGTTTCATAATTCTGCTGTTCTTTCGTTGTTATGAAGTCAAGCTAATGTTTTCATGTTTTGGGATAGTAGAAGAAAGCAGCAGAAAGTAGTGTTTACAGCAATTTCTTTATTTAGTTTTAGTTTTAGTTTCTTACTTGGGCTAATTTCATTCTTGAGGAGATTATATACTTGTTAAGCTGACCAATGCACTTATTGAGAGCTGATTATACATAGCTTCAAGCTGTTCTTGATATGGTGCCATTGATTTGCAGAAAAACAGCTTTCACAAATGGAAATGCTGGATATTCCACATCTACAGTTTGTGGTAGTTCCCATGGATTTCAGCGTTCAGGTCACCAACGGTCTTCTTCCGTTGGGTTTAATGAAGAATGGAAACTTTATTCAGGTTCCAAGACAGCAAGAATGGTTCCACCATTAGTGGGAAACCAGCAAGATGTAGGTGAAAATGTGAAACAAGCTGGAACATTAAGTGCTTGGAGAAAAGAAGCCAATAAGTTTAGAGAAAGAAATGGTGAAAATGCTATAAACCATGATGATGCTTTTGGAAATGGAAGTTATTTTAAAGGCTTAGTCCCCAAACTAGACGATGTTCATCAATCTTATGGAAACATCCAGGATTTTGATTACAAACTGAAGTCTAGAGGTAATATGACTACATTGGATAAAGAATTGAATGGTCTTATGCAACGCAAGGTTTTGACCGAACCTTTCATAGCATTACCAAACGAGAATTTCGAGGTTGGGGAAGAAATAGAAGTGAAGCAGAAAAGAGACAAAGATAGAAAACAAAAGTCTCTTAATAGCGAAAAGTCGTTAGGCAATACAAGCAGTGAGAATTCAGTTACAATTTCCAAAATGGAAATGGTTACTGATCAGTCAAAAATCCATACAAATCTTAGAAAGATATATAACAGGGTTCGTGTTGTTGATAATGTGTCTGCTGCCAAAGAAATTGTGGCGAAACTCATGAATCAATACAGGAATCTAGTTCATGCTTGTGATACTGAGGTATGTGGAGATTTTGGTCTAGAGTTGCTAATGAATTTTGACATATAGATGCTCTTTGTAATGTTTCTTTTGATCTGATTATCGATATTTGTAGGTTTCGAGGATTGATGTGAAGGCTGAAACACCGGTTGACCATGGTGAGCTGATTTGTTTCAGTATTTATTGTGGGGCAGAAGCAGATTTTGGAGGTGGAAAATCATGCGTTTGGGTAGATGTTCTTGGTGAAAATGGCAAGGATATCTTGGCTGAGTTTAAACCATTTTTTCAAGACTCATCCATAAAAAAAGTGAGTCAAAACCAGATACATTTGGCCTTGTTTTTATATATTCCATGAAGTATCTGGTTAACATGGTGTCCTTATTCCACTTCTTCTTCTAGGTCTGGCACAATTACAGCTTTGACAGCCACATTATTGGGAATTACGGAATCGAGCTTTCTGGTTTTCATGCCGATACAATGCATATGGCTCGATTATGGGATTCCTCAAGACGAACATCGGGTGGTTATTCACTTGAAGCACTTACAAGTGATCCAAGAGTTCTTGGGGGAACTGAAACAAAGGAAGAAGCTGAATTATTTGGTAAAATATCAATGAAAACAATTTTTGGGAAGAAAAAACTGAAAAAAGATGGAACCGAGGGTAAAACGGTAATCATTCGCCCTGTTGAAGAGCTACAAATGGAAGAACGAGAAGCTTGGATTTCGTATTCTGCATTGGATTCAATAAGCACTTTAAAGCTTTACGAGAGCATGAAAAAACAGCTTGAACGGAAAAAATGGTTTCTTGATGGAAAACTAATCTCAGGAAAGAATATGTTTGATTTCTACCAAGAATTTTGGCAACCTTTTGGTGAAGTTCTTGCGAAAATGGAAGCAGAAGGGATGCTTGTGGATAGAGAATATTTGGCCAAGATTGAGAAAGTAGCCATAGCTGAACAAGAAATTGCTGTTTCTAGGTTTCGGAATTGGGCCTCGAAGCATTGCCCTGATGCAAAGTTTATGAATGTTGGTAGTGATACACAACTGCGTCAGCTCTTTTTTGGTGGCATTCCTAACAGGTATGTTTCTTCAAAGTCTTACACCTGCACTACCTTATTTTTAAACCCTAAACCTTAATAACCAAGAATTTTAAACCGAAATTTCAAATTTAAATTTGAAATTATAGTATAACTAATTCAAATTAGATTATATTGAAATTATGGTTTAATTTATGCTCAAAGTTTAATTTTGATTTTAAAAATCCACTAGGGTTTAAAAATCCGGTTAACAAAGTTCCGGGTTGAAAAAACTATTTTGATATTTTAATATATTTTTTCACCAAATGGAGATAGTTCAAGAACTAAAATACCGTATTTCCTAATATAAAGAACGAGGCAATGATACTCCTGTCTCCAAATTTGTGTAGATTGTATATAAAGTTGAGTTTGTAAATCAAGTTTTCTACTGTCTAAGATACCAAAACATGAATTACATTCGTTTCTTAGTCTTTATTATCTAGATCCTAAGTTTTGCTAATATCTATTACAGTAATAACCATGATGAGGCTCTTCCAGAAGAAAAGCTTTTCAAAATTCCCAATGTTGATAAAGTGATTGAAGAAGGAAAAAAAGTAGCCACAAAGTTCAGAAACATCAAACTACGTAGAATTAGTGACAATCCTTTACCCACTGAGAAATTCACCGCCACTGGTTGGCCTTCTGTTAGTGGTGATGCCTTGAAAGCGTTAGCTGGGAAAGTTTCTGCAGAATACGACTTTATGGAGGATATTTCAGATACATCTCTAGAAGATAATGTTGGAGATGATGATGATGTTTGGCTACAAGATGAAACTTTAGAAACGCAGAACTCAAATTCATTCGTTGAAACGGATACATCTGCTTATGGAACAGCGTTTGCTGCGTTTGGAGGTGGTGAAAAAGGAAAAGAAGCATGTCATGCTATTGCTTCATTATGTGAAGTTTGCTCCATTGATTCTTTAATATCAAATTTTATTCTTCCATTGCAGGTATTTTACAGATGTTTCCTAGATTTTGATCTTTTTTTTCATTAGTATGTGTTGAGTTTAAGGTTTATGGAATTGGTTTTTGTATGTGATAGGGAAGCAACGTATCAGGTAAGGATGGTCGTGTACATTGTTCCTTGAATATTAACACAGAAACAGGACGATTATCAGCTAGAAGACCAAATTTACAGGTATATAATAAGGCTCTGTTTTACTTGTGGTTTTGTAATTGTATTAAGAACTTGTTAGTAATGGTTTGTTTCTGTGTAGAACCAACCTGCATTGGAGAAGGATCGGTACAAGATCCGTCAAGCCTTTATAGCATCACCTGGAAATTCACTTATTGTAGCTGATTATGGGCAGGTAATAATTTAAACTCTGATGTTTATAGTTTTTTTAAATCTTGAATTTTGATAACTCGGTGTTTTAATCCTAAAGTTTAATAACCGGGTTTCTTAAACCGAAATCTCAATTTTAAACTTGAAATTACAGTAATTAACCCATTTAGGTTAAACTTTTGGGTTTAATTTTAAGATTATGGTTTAGTTTTGGGCTTATGATTTTAAGAATTTGGTTATTAAGAATTTAAGATTTAGGGTTTAAAAACTCCAATTGTTCTAGGTTTAAAATGCCATTTTGATAATATAGGGGTTTTTTCACAAAATGAAAATAGTTTAGTATTTTCTATGAAGAGCTAACTCAGTTGTTGACTGTCTGTTCTCCTATCTTCAGCTGGAAATTATAGTAATTAATCCAAATTTAGATGAAATTTTTGGGTTTAGTTTTAAGATTATGGTTTAGTTTTGGGTTTACTACTAAATTTTAATAACAGGGTTTATGGGCAGGTAATAATTTAAACTCTGATGTTTATAGTTTTTTAAATTCTGAATTTTGATAACTCGGTGTTTTAATCCTAAAGTTTAATAACCAGGTTTCTTAGACCGAAATCTCAATTTTAAACTTGGAATTATAGTAATTAACCCAAATTTAGATTAAATTTTTGGGTTTAATTTTAAGATTATGGTTTAGTTTAGGGTTTATGATTTAATTTTGATTTTAAGAATTTGTTTATTAAGCTTTAGGTTTTAAAACCCCCAATTGTTCTAGGTTTAAAATACCATTTTGATAATATAGGGGTTTTTTCACAAAATGAAAATAGTTCAGTATTTTTTATGAATAACTAACTCAGTTGTTGACTGTGTGTTCTCCTATCTTCAGCTGGAACTTAGGATTTTAGCACATCTTGCTGGTTGCAAAAGTATGATGGAAGCTTTCATAGCTGGTGGTGACTTTCACTCAAGAACAGCCATGAATATGTATCCACATATTCGTCAAGCTGTAGAAAATGGTGAAGTTATCCTTGAGTGGCATCCACAACCTGGTCAAGAGAAGCCACCAGTGCCATTGTTAAAGGTAAACTTAAATAAAACAAAAAGATTTTGGACACCATTAGAGCATAGACATTAAAGATCACAATAGTTTACTTTAAACCAGCAAAAAGTAACAGATCACAAAATGTTTTTACTCAGGACGCTTTTGCTTCTGAAAGAAGAAAAGCTAAGATGCTCAACTTTTCAATTGCATATGGAAAGACTGCAATTGGACTTTCTAGAGATTGGAAGGTACCTCATTTCTAGTGGATCTAAGGTGTTAAAATATTGATAACAAAACGTGCTTGATCTGTTGTAAGCTGAAAACGCCGTTTTTATGATTCAGGTTTCAGTGGAAGAAGCTCAAGAAACAGTTAATCTTTGGTATAATGACAGACAAGAAGTCAGGAAATGGCAAGAATTACGCAAGAAAGAAGCTATAAAAGATGGGTATGTACTTACTTTACTAGGAAGAGCTCGTAAGTTCCCTGTATACCGTTCTCGTGCGCAAAAGAACCATATCGAACGAGCAGCTATCAACACTCCTGTTCAGGTTCGTTTGATCGACTTTCCTCAGACATTAACTCTCTTGTACTCTCCTGTCATCTCAACTTCAACCCATTATTACAACAGGGAAGTGCAGCTGATGTTGCCATGTGTGCTATGTTGGAAATAACAAAGAATCAGCGTTTAAAGGAGCTTGGCTGGAAACTGCTTCTACAGGTAACACCATAAACTCTTCTCAAGTTACTTCGCATGGCTACTTTTAGACCCAAGTCATCTAAAGCTTGTTAATATCTGGAAACAGGTTCATGATGAAGTAATCTTAGAAGGACCATGTGAGTCAGCGGAGATAGCCAAGGACATAGTTGTGGACTGCATGTGTAAACCCTTCAACGGCAAGAATATTCTATCTGTTGATTTATCCGTTGATGCTAAATGTGCTCAGAACTGGTATGCTGCTAAGTAAGAGGAAGAGGAGTCGAAGTAGTATAGTTTCAAGAACCTTTTTTTCAGCTAACGCCGGCTACTTGACCTGCAACTTCGGGTGGTAATCACTGGTGAATGGTAGCAGCAGCAGATGTGTTTCTGATGACCATGATGAGGCAGTGCTTAGAAGTAAACATTGGCTCGTCGGCTCTGAGGAAACTGTCCATATGTAAAAAAGCTCGTTTTGTTGGCTTAATGAGTCTAATTGTATCAAACTTTGTTGGACACTTAGCTTGTGTAAATAGTTCACTTAAGTAATCAGTACCTCAAGTTGAGTTAAGTTGGAATCTCAAGTCTTCTCCAAGTTACTTCAAGTTTGGTCCAAAGCTTGCCTTAGGGAACTGCAACTTAGAAATATAGACTGATCTTGTACCAAATGGTAACAATTCTCTTAACGAAAGGTCACCATATATAACTAAAATAGAAATAAGATCTAACCATTTATCAGATTTCTGAGATAAGTTAAAGATCTCTACATGTTATTAACAAAAAAGTCGAGATTGTCACCAGCACTGTAGAAAAATTGCTGTAGGGATACAAACATGACAATATGCAACCACCTCATCTGACATATCTTTGATGTTGCTTCACTCGGCAGAATTTTCGTGCAATAATACATACTCTCGGCTGCAATCAAAATAAAAATATGTCAAGAACCCTTTCCAAAAGAAGATGCAAAGCAACAATGTGTTAAACAATACAATGGATTCGGTCAAGCAAAGATTGATTAAAAAGAGAACTAGAACCAGAGCATTGTTTAGAGCATACCTGCTGTTACCAAACTTTATGGTATCTTTCTCAAAAAGTTCATAGTAGCGTTGTGGTTCAATAGGACTTTCCTGAGAAAAGCGAAGTAAACGGAGTTTTCAGTACCAACGTTTATATCAACCAAGATAAAGAAGCAAGCAAGAAAGGATGCAAATCAGTACTCACATTGATGTAAGTTTTATTGGTACTGCCAAGATCCATAATGTAAGGCCTGTGAGCATCAAGGGAAAAGAAATTTACTAACGCAAGAAAAGTTGCAAATTTTTAAACAAAATGAAGACAAAACAGGTTTTACCTCACTTGCTTCCCCATCATACCATCTGGTTTCTCCTTCTCCACTTCCCTGAGATAGACAAGTAACATTAATATTAACGTCAAAACTTTTATCTAAATAGATCTATGTTTATAAAATAACTACTCAAACAGGGAGTTCACATCAGAAATCTACCTGTACTGAATAACAGCATGCTGCTTGCTGCAAGATGGGTGATCAGTAGGAATATCTGCAATCCTTCTTTCGCGTCCAAAGAGATAGCAGCTTTGGCGATGGAGGTAGAGTGGTTCTGTTGATCCAACACATATCACAAGCATAACAAAAAACAGAGTCACATTAAGCAGTAAAACACAAAATTGGAATCTAAATACGCATATATGTAGTCATTAAACTGTGAAACAATGTTACTAGTGTTCAAACTGAATATGACATGGGAATCCAATCACAAAAGTATCGTGGCCAAGCAGCTATTTTTCTTCCTAGAGCCATAAACATGGATAAATAATTTCGTTAGCTGAATTGGGAAGTTCTAAGCAGAATCACACAATACTTTGGCCAAAACTATTATCCGGACACTCGATCGATATCACATTAATGCCTAAGAAACTAGAATGCACCATACAATCTCGAACATCACTTTCATCGGACTGCGACCATATGCATTACCACATATATTTCATGTGAAACAGAAACAATATCTTATAAATGGAAAATATAGGATACAAAGACTCACCATTCATAGGTTCACCATCCTTGAAAACATAAAGTCTCCATCTTTGACTGGGTTTTCTGGCATCTGGAGGCTCGTTGAACAGTAAAGTGATACCTGCATAGGTTCCAAACAATCAGGGAAGCATACAGATGGTGGAATTTAATGCAATAGATTTCTATCTCTATTCCTAGGAACGAGAACGGCACTGGCAGCCAAAAGAAAATGTCCTAATAGCAGATACCACCATATATTGAGTCTTTTTAGTCCCATTAGCTTTCGACCTATTAAAAAATTACCCTATTGCTAGCTATATTCATATAAATAGAGAAAAATGAATATCACTGTAGCAAAAAAAAACTTGAGCAACGCTGTGGTTATTCTAAAATAAAAAGCCCAAAACTGAAACGTCACCTCTGTATCTATTGGTTTCTTCAGCAAGTTTCCCAGATAGCTCAAAAGATGGTTCTTCCTGCAGAATATACCAAAGTTCGATTTGAAGCATCAGTACATAAAGAGCCAAGAGAACACAATCTGACAATTGGAAAATCAACATGCTTGATACAACACCTTTTTCTTTGCCGCCAGAGCCTCTTCAGCTGCTTTCATTCTCGCGATTGAATCATCTTCATCATTTCTATTAAAGAAAACCCCAAACATGGTTAAATAAAAAGCGAAAAACTGTGAAGATCAATCAAGAAGAAAACTCACTGTTCTCCGCCGCCCCCTCTTGCATTAGACACCTGTAAAGATGAAGGAAAGATTAAACTGACTTAGATGACAAAGAATAGTAGCTAATAGAAAATAAATGAACTAAACTAATTAAGAATATACAAGCATGGACATACAATTTCGTGATTTAAAGTTACAAATATAACGAGGAAAAGCAACGACAGTCTATATAGTGAGCTTTTACTAAATGTAAGCAAACACGGGACGTTATATTACTGAACATGCTGAGGGAAAGAGAAGAAACTATCTTAAGTCGTTTAGGAGTAGAGTCAGCCAAACAATGGCTGGTTACCTGTTCCATTTATAGATTCAGGCAACAGAAAAGCTAAATCCTAGAATGCAAACTATAAATTATGTGAACATGAAAGCAACAGCAGCAGTGGCCAAACCTTTACTAGCTTACTCTAAAGCTAAATAATCAAATTGTGTTTCAAGCAGAGTACGACATGTATAAACAGCAAAGGAATTGAGAATATACTTAAGCTAAAAGAGGCACAGAAATATAGTAGCAATTGATATCACCAGTTACCTCGTCATGTCTAGAGGCAGTAGGTCTCTCTGATGAACGCCTACTCTTGTTACTTCGATCTAATGGTGAAGTAGACCTCTCATGTTTTCCTCTAGAGTCTCTCTCGTCATCTCTTCCTACTCTTTTCCTCTCAACAATCTCCTCTCTCCCAGAATGTCTTCTCTTATCCCCAATTTCCCTGTCTGTTCTGTCCCTCGACTTCTCCTTCTCCCTTTCTCTGTCCCTGTCCATATCCCTATCCCTATCCCTGTCTCTCCTTTCCTTTGGTCTTTCTTTTTCTTCATCCCTTTCTACTTCCCTAATTCTGCTCTTTTCGCTTTCTCTGCCGTTACGCTTCTCCTCTTCCCCATCTTTAGTTCTCCCAACCTCCTTCTCAACTTGAGCTTTTCTCAGTCTCTTTGTCCGCGGTGAAGGAGACCTCGAACTACGATCCCTGGGCGAGCTACGGCTCTGTAAACCAGACGATCCTTCTCTCCTAGATGGACTTCTCCGACGAGGAGACCGTCTGTGCCTCACCGGAGAATCTGGAGCATCCGACACATTACGAGCCATTCTTAGGTACAGGTCTTTTCTCTTCCTTTCCTTGAATGATCACAAATTGAGGTAGTCAGAGACACAACAAACAAGCACGAACCCTAGAATTCAACAAGTTCACAAAGAAATAGAATGCCCGTCTCCGGTACCCTAAACCCTAATTCCCAAAAGCATACATAAACTAAAGGAGGAGCAAAAACCCTAAATCTAAAACGAAAGCTACATATTCCAAACAGCGGAAAAAAGAAGTTTCCGGAAAAGCTCGGGGTTCCATAAAATCAGAATTCGAGGAAGAAGTAAGAAACAGCTCGTAGAGCCGTTAGATACCTGTGGCCGGCACTGCGATACTTCGGCGGAGAGCAGACAGAAGAAGAGAGTGATGACACCCGCAAACAAAAACAAATTAAAGAACCGGAAAAGTCAGGGTACGAAAACAATTAAAAAAACGAGGGCCTATTGCAAATTTAACGAAACTGAAGGGCTCATCATCAAAATCGAAGCTTATGTTTTAAAAAAATTATTACACGAGACTCAAATATTTCAATCAAACGGTCCAAATTTTCATCAGCTATATGGGCCGTGACGAAAAACACAACTTTTGTATAAACACAACAAAAACTGTAAGAATAAAATTACGCAATTATTAAAAAGTATTTTATTATTTATTAAATAATAAGACAATTTTTGTAAAATCAAAGACTAATTATATATCAGGATTACAAAAAGTAATTAACTTGATTTATTAAAACAAAACTACAAAATCACATTATTATTTGGTCACTTTGATATCACACGTATTACAATCAACGAATATCATTAGTATTACTAGATAAATTAATAAATGATTTATCAAATTCACCCAAGAAAACTATATACCAAAAAAAAGAGGAAGAATAATTTATAAATAAAATGTGAATAAACTTAAAATATATTAATTATATCTTCTAACAAAATATATAACTATATTCCAATTAAATTGGTGTTATTTATTTTCTTAGTATCAAAATTTTAAACTTACTTCTGTTTGAATTCATGGAACAAAATTATCAGAAATTTTGTATTTAAAGGTAAAATATCATAACATACCCCATTGATGATATAACTATATAAAATATAAATATGTGGATATATATATATATAGCACATATCACATTGATTTTGTCATGTTCTAGCTGATTCGATTTTATGACAATGCAGAAAACTATATTTTAATGATATATATATATATATATATATATAAACTATATGTTAAAATTTAAGCTTACGGATCCTTTTGCGTCACATTGTACATCATTCCACTGATGACGTAACGTAATTACTGTAATATTCATCAAAAAATATTTGGTTTCAAGTTTTACAAATCCACACACTACTACATTATTCACAATCTGTAGCTTATAATATGATATAAAATAATAAAAATAAAATCAATTATCCTGCGCCGGACTATAAAGAACGTGGACCGACTATATATTTGAGTTTATAGCCTAATGTTACCTTCATCACGTTTTCTGTTTTCTTCTTGTGTGTGTTTTCATATAAATGAAATTAGACTATTTTTGGATAGGCTGCTTGCCACGTTATATAAAATTATAAAACCATATATTATCTTTAGGCACTTAATTAGTAGCACTTCCCCACGAATTACATGTCTTCGTCATTGACCACTTTTATTAACCAAAAAAAAAAAATCATTGACCAATTTTATCAATTTTTATAAGAAACAAGTACATTTTTGTTTTGTCAAATTTATTTTTTATACTTCTAAATCCATGATAACCGACGATCTAAATTTTAAACAATGCAAAAAATCAATGAAAAAACAATATGATCGAAAATAATGAAATATGAAAGAGGGAAGAATTAAATTAAAAAATGAACATTACATGCTTAGTAATATTTTTGAAATAAAAAATGGAAAACGTAATATTTTTTACTTTTTTTTATTAGATGGCTAGTAATCTTTTTTTAACATTACAATGTTTATATTTTTTAATGTACAAAAATTTATATATATATATATATATAA
>KE153418.1:326910-340510 GCA_000411095.1 Aethionema arabicum
AAAAATAATCGTTTTTAATATTTTATTAATAAATTTGAATTAAAACCCCAGTAATTATAATAAAATGGAGTACTATTTTTCTATCTTATCATTATATTTTCATAAAAAGAAGTTATAACAATTATAGATTCATTTGTATACATATATATATATATATATGAATCTTTTTTTGTGATGGTATCAACATATCTTAAAAAGCAAAATGGATTGATTCATATTTTTTCCACACTTTTGACGTAAAAAATCAGCATAGAATTCTTACATCCTTTTTTTTTTTATCATATTGCTTACATAAAATCTCTAGATTCATACTAATTAGCAAGTTTTGGCAATGAATAAAAAAAGTCAATATTAACTAGAATTAATTTAAAATAAATTAATGATGTAATGACTTCAAAGTAAGATTAATTAATATATATAACAAAATCTCAAGATTATTCACATATGTGTATTTGGTTATCCACCACTAACTAAACTCAAACAAGAAGGTGAACCACTTCTCTTTCTTCTTGCAATTCAAACAAACCAAACCATATATTATACAATAATTAAGTCAAATAAAAACAATAATATATAATTAAAAAAGGCCAAAACATATAACTTCCATGACCCCTCCTTCCCCTCTTTACTATATAGAGGTCGTCATTACAATCTATAAAATCTCCATAAAATTTTAATAATCTTCAAGATATCTTTCAATGGAAAAATCAATGATAAGTAATTGCGTACGAAAAAGTATATTCTCTAACGAACAAATGAGTACAACAATAATGCAAGAAGAAAGTAGTTGGACAAGTTATTTTGAAGATCATGATCAAATATATCATTATATTGAAGATTCTTCAATGATCTCAGATGCTGCATCTCCTTTGGACCCCCTTGAAGAAGATACGGCGTCGTCTCCTTCTAACAAAACCAAGGTTGGTTTAAGTTATATAACCTACATTAATTGTTTTATGGGATTTGCGTTAAAGTTATTAAGATTTTTTATTAAAAAAAAATAACCAAAAAAAATTAACCTATGTTACAAAAAGAAGATTGATTTTATCAGTTAATACTTATGTGAATTTATTAGATTTTAATATTATATTAAAAGTCACAAACTTCAAAATTTAAAAACCGATTGACTATATATTTATTCCCTCTGTTTTTTTAATATAATGTATTTTACCCCAATTATAAAAAAATTTAGAATTTTAGGATTGTAATGTATAAAAAGTTAATTTTGACAACGATAACTATATTTTAATTTTTATTATTGTAATCGTTACTTCGAAAGTAAAATTATTTTTGTTATTTAACGATTTTACTAATATGTGTGCATTCAATCAAGATACTTTATATTAAAAATGGAGGGAGTATATAGGTTCATATGTCTGTATATATTAGTGGTCATTTTATCATTTAAATTTTTGATCTAAAAATCATATCATCAAAATTTTAATTGAAATGAAAATACAATTTTTAATAAGTTTTCATATAGTAACGGCAATAATAATGCACATATGTATGCATGAAGTTTCATATGGCTTTATATGTATTAATTTTTATACAAATATTTATTTGTTAATTTGTTTCTTCAGTGTTACAACGAAATGGAGGAGAATACCAAAGGAGAAAAACCTACTATTACAACAACTAATTATGTAAGAATCTATTTAAACACATTTTTTTTGTATAAATTCATAAAATATATTATAGTTTTGTTAACTAATAAAAAATGTGTATTTTTGGTATTATTAAAATAGGTAAAGAAATCGAATATAAATGGGATAAAGCATGAAGAATATTGTGCAGAATTGAAGAAGAGAGGACTATGCCTAGTGCCTTTGTCCATGTTGTCTAACTATATTGGTTGACATATATTTTTGTTTATTTGTGTTTAAATTTTGATATTTTTATTCTTTTTGTGATTATAATTTTTTTATTATTTTCTGTAAAATTTTATTAAATGATAAAATTTAATAAAAGTTTGAATGTATAAAAGTTTTATTAAATTTGTATACATTCTCCTATTAAATGTATAAAAGTTTGAATCAATAAATGTATTGCACACCATAAATAAATTTATAGATACGAGATAACTTTTTTCAGTAATTATTTGATTCAAAATTAAAAAATGATAGATTGATAGAAAAAGGTATTAAAAAAAAATAATTATAGAAAAATGTTTTTTTTCCAAATATGTCAGACGATATTCATGCACTATGTATCTTTAGGGAAACAAAACATTCAAATATAAATATTAATGAAAAAATAACATTTAAAGAAAAAATCATCTAAATGTCTTTGAATTGAATATCAAAATGTTTAAAAAAAAATTGAATATCAAAATAATTCGGAAAAACGAATATCTAAATATTAAGACTTAAATTTGTAGATTCTTAAGAAATAATTATATTGAGTCAAAAAAATATTAATTATTTCATTTATCAGAAGAAATAATAATTATTTAATTAATCAGAAGGAGTTTTGAAACGCAAAGCTCTCCTCTGCGGGATCACGAAGGCATTAGAGAAGAGAGACAGAGAGAGATCATTCTCGTCTTCAACCTCGCTAGATCTGCACTCTCTCACCTTCTTTCACTCTCTCTCACTCTATTCACTCTCCAGGGTTTTGGTCATTGCTCCTCTTGTTCTATCTCCGTCGTTTCTTCTCGGCGGCAGCCATGGTTTCCACCACCAAAATCAAATCCGTTGATTTCTACAGGTGAGAACACCATCCTTTTATATCTCCGGCATTTCCTCAGTTATGTGTCTCCAATTCGAGCAAAATTTTCGATAATGGCTCTGATGCATGTGTTTATGCATCTGCATTTTGGAATTGTGTGATTAATCACTCGTTTTCAGAATTCGTTCGTAATTGGCTGTCGAATTCTTCGTGCATTTTCGTATCGACGAATTACTCGGTTAATATTCGAAATTGTGTTTTCTGGACTAAGAGATGGGTGTAATTAGTGCTCTATTAATCGATAATTCTCTGGTTTTAAGGTGCCGATTTCATGATATTTTTTGTGGCTGTTCAGGAAAATCCCCAGAGATTTGACAGAGGCATCTCTGTCAGGTGCTGGGTTATCCATTGTAGCGGCCCTAGCTATGATGTTTTTGTTTGGCATGGTAAATTCTCTTTCCCCTATTTTTTATTGTTCTTATATTATATCTAGATCGTTTTTCCACCATGATCTCTTGCACATTTCTTTGTTAATCAAGTATTCTTCTCAACAGATCAAATGTTCTGACAAGTGGACCAACTCTAGCTTCTTGATTAAGATATGATCTTTATCTTGCAGGAGCTAAGCAGCTATTTGGAAGTCAACACGACCACATCTGTAATAGTTGACAAGAGCTCTGATGGGGATTTCTTACGCATTGATTTCAACATCAGGTAGATATAGCACAGATAACTGGGTAATGGGAAGTATTGTGATAACAGGCAAAATGAAAAATACACACATGCTATTGCCGTTTTATTACTATTTTCTTTTACTGGAATAAGTATATATATTGTTTATTTGCCAAAAAATTGCTATGATTGTAAACATGTACTCTTATTTTTTGTTTCGATTTCTGTCACATGCTTGATTCATGTGAGGAGATATATGATGATTGTCTCTAAAGATATAATGTTGTTTTTGGTTTTTACCTTTTTTTGCAGTTTTCCTGCCCTTTCATGTGAATTTGCATCCGTTGATGTGAGTGACGTGTTAGGAACAGTAAGTTTACGCTCGCAACTCTCAGTCTTTCTATTTCAATGATCCCATTCTTAGTGTTAGAATGCAGTTTGCGATGCATCTTGTATGAGGCAAAGTTCATTTTTGTTAGTAGTTGCTGTCGTCAAAGTGAGTTAATGCTTCCAACTGCAAAAAGAAATGAAAAATGATTGAAAATGAACTTACCCCATGTCACCGAGTCTCTCTTTCAGTAGTGTGGGTTGAACCTGTTAAGTATCAGTAAGGCTTACTATCTTTAACTGAGTTATGAGATATATTCCCGGCCTAATTATGATATTTGATTTTTTCAGAATAGGTTGAATATCACAAAAACAGTTCGTAAGTTTCCAATTGATCCTCATATGAGGGCCACTGGGGCAGAATTCCACTCTGGCCATGCATTTCATCTCATCAACCATGGAGAGGAAGTTAATGAAGAGACCCCTGATGGTGCTGTACAATTAAGCAGTGCTAATTTTGAGTCGTTTTCACATCAGTAAGTAGGCTACTTCGTTTTGATTGTGTATGCATACTAGTTTTGTCTAAAGTTTGAAGATCGATTGACTTAAATGGATTTCTTATGCAGCTATCAAATTTTGGTAGTTAACTTTTACGCGCCATGGTGCTACTGGAGTAATCGTTTGGTAATTTTCTTTCTAAACTTTTATACTTGTCTTAAGCTTTCCTGAATATTATGATCTTTTCATCAGATATGATAGCACTTGTGGTCCATCTTTTAGATCTAATGATCATTAGTTGTCTTTTCTTCTTGACCAATTGCGAAGGAATCTGCATAACTTTCTTAAACTTTATTTATGAATTCAGTCAATCCGGATACTTGAAGTATGTAGATATGTTCTTTAAGGTGAATTTACATACTTTTCATCTCGCAAAGTAATTTTTTTACTAAAGTGGTGTATAGTTTGTTATTCAATGTTGTGAATTCTAGATGAGAATCTCTTTTTGTTGGGTTATACATTAGACAAATTATCTAATAGCTTTTATGGTATTATGTACCTATTTAAACTCAAGAAGCTTTTCAGTCTGGTTGTGACTGATTTTCTTTTGTGTTCTTTGCTACACGTACCAGAAACCGGCTTGGGAGAAGACAGCTAATATAATAAGACAGAGGTGTGCATTAGCCTCTTCCGTGTTTCCTATTAAGTTATTAAGATATGCTGACAAGAGAATTTCCTTCTGAAGCATCTTCATTCTAATTTTCTGCTGCAGATATGATCCTCAGACTGATGGGCGTGTTATTCTAGGAAATGTTGATTGCACGGAAGAACCTGCTCTATGTAGGAGGTACTATGAAGTTGACGTTTTTCTGCTTTCTTGCTGTATTTGGGTTATTTGAAACTTGATTACATGTATTGAACTTGCTGAGCAAAGTAAGATCGTTTCTTGTTTGATTTACAACTTGGTTTCAAAAAGAACTTAATTCATGGTCGCTAATGTTTTTTAATGCTTGCTGTGTGAGGGTGCACTGATAGTAGTGACTGTCATTCAAATCAATATATTTTTTGACCTAACATGAATTGTGGAATGCATCTTCAGGAATCATGTTCAAGGCTATCCTTCTATTCGGATTTTTCGCAAAGGCAGCGACCTTAAGTGAGAAAGCATCTGATGATGCACCATATCTCGTCGCTTTCTTTAGGGGTGAACCATATCTCTATTGGTGCAAATATTCTTATGATGTATTCTCTGTATTGTTGTTTTCAGGGAGGATCATGGGCACCACGACCATGAATCTTACTATGGAGATCGAGACACGGACAGCCTAGTCAAGGTAGACGAATTCAAATTTCATTCCAGTATCTGTAATAAAATTTCCAAAATTCACATCTATATGTATATGTATATGTTTGTGCGTTACTTATATTAAAAATGTATTTGTGCCTGTGAATTAAATCCAACTACGTGCACAACATAGACTTTTACTGCGTTATGAATTACCATTAATCTTGTTCTTCTTAAAATTTCATATACAAGAATTTTCTCTGTTCCAGATGGTGGAAGGACTGGTCACACCTATCAAAGTGGAGTCTCAAAAGTTAGCTTTGGATGGTAAATCCAATGAAACAGCAACCCATTTTAAAAAGGCACCAGATACAGGAGGTTGTAGAATTGAAGGCTATGTGCGTGTAAAGAAGGTAAGCCTCAGCCTAAAAAAACGAGGCTGAATATTCCTGTAATTGAAGTGTCATGTTTGATATTATCCTAGCTTTTCTGTTGTGGCATCTCTTCTTTTGTACCTTTCAGGTTCCAGGAAACCTCGTCATCTCAGCTAATTCACACGCTCATTCATTCGATCCGTCTCAAATGAACATGTCGCATGTTATTTCTCATCTCTCATTTGGAAGGAAGTTATCTCCCAGGTTGTTAACAGATATGAGGCGATTATTGCCATATCTTGGTCAAAACCACGACAGGCTGGATGAAAAAGCATTCATAAGTGAACATGAGTTTGGTGCCAATGTTACCGTAAGTCCTACAAAAATTCATTCGAGTTTCAATTCTTGAAGCTTGGTCAAATACAACGTTATCTAACTAATTTCTCCACACTATAACGCTGCGTACAGATCGAACACTACCTACAAATAGTTAAAACAGAGGTCATTTCAAGAAAGTCCGGTGTAGAACAGTCATTGATCGAGGAATATGAATTTACTGCTCACAGCAACATAGCTCATAATTACTATGTACCCGTTGCGAAGTTTCATTTCGAGCTTTCTCCCATGCAGGTTCTGTCCTCCCACAAATGTCTCAGTATACTCTCTTCTTCAGCCTTTGTAATTCCTCCTTTTGTTACTCTGTTTTGCAGGTCTTAATAACCGAAAACCCAAAGTCTTTCTCGCACTTCATCACAAATGTTTGTGCAATTATTGGTGGTATATTCACGGTAAGCATAATCACAGGCTACAGATCTTGCTTCTTAATCCTCTCATGGATTCCATAGTAACCTCAAGATTTTTGATTCTCCATTTTCAGGTTGCGGGAATACTAGATTCGATATTTCATAATACAATCAGACTGATAAAAAAAGTGGAACTAGGGAAAAACATATGATTGGGATCTTGGAGGTTAGTTTTTTCCATTAATCTATAGAACCATAGACGAACGTCACGAACCTGAGTCATCCCATACATGGACTGCTTATTTTGAATAGCTGTTCTATAGAGAGAAAAGAGAAAGAAGTTTTTGTTTGACACTATCTTTTAACTTATTTTCATCTCTTTTTTAATTCCTCTTGTTTATTTACCCTTATTTATATCAGTAATATGCACACAAGTAGACTGTAAGCTTTATTCATTTACATGAGAAACAAATGAGTAAGATTCAAACAACAAACACCAATTGAACACCAAATCAGCTGGAAATATAAAAGAAAAAAAGACTCTGAAAGCAGGAGACAATAGATATGTGTATATATATAAACTTCTTAGTGTAGGAGGAGACTGGAGGTAACCGCAGCTCCGAGAATAGCAGCAATGGAGGTGAGGAAGATAAAGGAAGAAGGAGAAGAAGCTGCGTTTTTCGGTGTTTCTTGAGGAGTAGGTGTAGGTGTTGGAGTCATGTCAACGGTTCCCGTTACAGGTGGAGACGGCGCAGATTCACCCGAAGGAGCCGGTGCAGGAGACGGCGGCGATGACGATATTGTGGTGTTGTTGTTGTTGTTGTTACCACTTCTATCAGCCATGACAATGACCACTAGCTTCTGGTTCTTGTTGCAGTTATCTTTGTTTCCACTAATGAAATAGTACGGTCCTGAGTGGCTAAACTTGAAGCTAGTGTGACCGTCAGTGAATTTAGCAGCTGGTGAATCCGTGTTGCAGCTGTCGTAAGCGTCTTTGGTTACTTGGAGTACTGAGTCTTGGTTTGCTTGGTAGATGAACACTGCGGTTATAAACATGTGGTTATGTCATATCTTAGAAAAAAACATATTAAACCGGAATCAGACGAGTACGGTTTTAAACTATGTTTTTAAAATCGGACCGGACTGATGGTTGGATCAGATTCAATCATGAACCGGAAGTTTCACCGGTTCAGGTTACTAGTAAAAGCCGCTTGTAATTAGATCGGTTATAAAACCGGGTTCAACCAACAAAAACCAAAAAATCGGTGAACCAAAAAATTGAATAAAACCATGTTTAATATAAAAGTGAAATTTTATACTTTTTTCGATTTAAAGTTTAAACTTTTAACAATTTTTTTAAGTGTTATATTTTTAGTTTCTTATTTTTTTGTTATTTTAAACATTATAGTTATTAAAATAATTTATTTAATATCTAAAATTTATACACATTAATATTGAAAAATATATAAAATTATGTATAATATTTTTAAAATATTATCGAACCTAGTTGAACTCAATCGAACTCGGTCGAACCATATTAATCTATGATTCAAAAATATTTTTCGGTTCAGTCATCGGTCTAGTTTTAAAAACATAGGTTTAAAACTTACGCAGTGAGTCACCGACTTGGAACCTGCTCTGTTCTGCCCATTGAGAGTAGACTTGAGCACTTGAAGGAACGGTCCAGCCTTTGGCTCCTCCTACAGTGAACTCTCTAGCGTTGACTTTGGTAACGATCATGAATAAACACATAAGACCAAACCCACGAAGCATCATCATGTTTTATAGGTTTGGAACTGTTTAAGTAAGAAGATTAGAGGTGTTTTAGGGAAATTAATGAGGTTTTTAGGGTTTGTGAAGAGAATGAAAGGGGAATAGGGTTTATATAAAGGTGAAAAATTTGAAGGAAATGTTGCAGAGAAGCTTTTAGTTTCTTTTCTCAGATTCTAAGCAAAGCATAGATGCTGTTTTTTTTTGTTTTTCAAGTGTGTTTCAGTTTTGGTATCTTATGTGACTTGTTTGAATGGTTTTTGTCTTTGCTTCCGAATATTTGAAGTGCCTGTTTAATTTTGAAAAAAAAATGATTAGAAATATCGAAGTGTTAATTTAATATAGTAAAATAAAGTTTCATTTTTTAAAATATGATAAATTAGTGTTCACTGTTCATAGTGTTAAATTCTTCTAATTCTATAGTTGAATTTTGTCATCAAATTGCCCGAAATGTGCGATTTTGTTTTGTTTAATTAGCTTTATTTTCGTCAATTTTATGGTTAATTTGTTGATTTACCGCTAATTCGTCAATCTTGTTATTATGAACACTAATTCATCATATTTTTTAAAAAAAATTATGATAATATTATTTTATAAATTAAAAATTGAATTAACACTTTTCTTAATCATATTAAAATGTTATTTTTAGTCCGTTTCCCTTTAATTTTTCCTTTTTTTTTGCTTTCGTTAGACAGAAAAAAAAAACAGATTTCAAAAAACCCAATTTAACAAAGAGAGATCTTCTTCATGTCAAAAAAACCAAACATTGTTCTAAGCTTTTTAAAAATCACACAAAGACAACAAATTTACACTTAAAACCACTTTCTTTTACAATTCATCATATAAAATTCAATTCACATTACAAAACATCTCTCCACATCTTCACTTCTCTTCCAAATCCTTCCTCTGAAATCAAACTCTAAAACATCATTAAAAACTCTTCACCATTTCAACACAAAAACATCAAAACCACACCAATAACAACAGACATCATCAAAACACTAATCCTCCCACTTCTATTCCCTGAACTCTTCTTCGGAAAACTCCTCGGAAGTGCACATTCTTCACCATTAAAGAACAATTTCGTCGGAAAACCATCTCCTTCTGCTATTTTCAAACCATGTATATCTTTCTTACTAAAAGAAACCACAGATTGTTGCTTACCAGGTACAGGAGGATCTTTTAAAGGATTTGTTCCATTAACTTGACCTACCAAATAGTTCATACCAGGTAAACCTTGAAACATAAAAGTCCGATTACTCGGTAAAACCTTAGTTCCATTAAAAGAGTAAACATTCTCATATCCTACACCAGATCTTCCCATTTCAATAGCAACAAACCAATCTTCAAAAGCAAATTCTCTCCAATTAAAAACCGTTATTCTCGCGGTCCAACCGGTTTTATAATCTGTGTTTAAATGCCAGTTAATGCTTACACCACAGTTATCTGGACATGGTAGTTTCTTAGGGAGTGGATAGTGTTTTTGTTTAGCCCAAGCTTTAGCTTTTAATGTTCTGTTATCAAATGGGACAAGGAGAGCATCAGGAGGGAGGAGAAGCGGGTTTCGGTGCGCGTCGCAAGTGTCTGTATCGATGTTATTGCAGCCACAAGCACAGGTGTTACAAGGGAGAACAGAGGAGTTGTAAAAAGCTGAGAATGAGACACAACATCTTGAAGCTTGTGCTTTGGGTTTAGTTATGTTGCAGACTACTTGCCAGCTAGCTATGGCGAAAGTTACGGCTTTTAAACCGGTGGGGTCGGGGTAAGGAGTTGGGTCTACACGAACTGGTGGTCCACATTTGTATTGAGGGTTGAGAATTCCGTCGATTTTCCAGTGTTCAGGTGGATGTAAAGCTGTTCTGTTTAGATCTGGTGGGATTTTGAATACCTGGAGAATTTTAGAAGAAAAAGTAACAAATTTAGAATCTTTAGAGGTTCAAAAACGTTTTTGAAATCAGTTTTTAGCTTGGAATCCTAGAAATTTCAGAAGGGAAACAACAAATTAGGAATTTTTGGAGTTTCAATAACGTTTCTTGGGTCAATTTTTAGTTTGAAAACATAGAAGTTTCAGAAGAAAAACAACAAATTAGGAATTTGTAGAGTTTCAAAAACGTTTCTTGAATCAGTTTTTGAGCTTGAGAAACTAGATTACAGCTTCAAAAACTCTTCTTAAATCAATTTTTAGTTTCAAAACCTAGAAAATTAACAAATCAAGAATCTTTAAAGCTTCAAAAACGTTTCTTAAATCAATTTTTAGATTGAAAACCTAAAAATTTCAGAAGAAATTAACAATTCAAGAATCTGTAAAACTTCAAAAACATTTCTTAAATCAATTTTTAGCGGCAAAAAAATCAACTTTTAGCTTGAAAACCTAGAAATTTCACAAACAAATCAAGAATGTCTAAAGCTTCAAAAAGGTTTCTTGAATCAATTTTTGGCTTGAAAACCTAGAACTTTCATCAGAAAATCAAGAATGTGTAAAGCTTCAAAAACGTTTCTTAAATCAATTTTTAGCTTGAAAAACTAGAAAATTTCTGCAAAAAACCAACAAATCAAGAATCTTTAAAGCTTCAAAAACGTTTCTTGAATCAATTTTTAGCTTGAAAACCTAAAAATTTCACAAGAAAATCAAGAATGTGTAAAAGCTTCAAAAACGTTTCTTAAACCACTTTTTAGCTTCAAAACTAGAAATTTCACAAGAAAACCAACAAATCAAGAATCTATATCACTTCAAAAACGTTAATTATTACCTGTAACTGAAATATAGATCGAGATCTTTCAGGATCCATCAATGGAGGTAAAAGAGTTCCATTTTTACAACAATAAGGTAACTTTCCCATCACTTCATCATCTTTTTTCTCAGGAGGTAAATCAGAAATCGATGGTTTCTTTTGACAATTCATAACTTTTGAAAAATCTAAATCTTTGTAATAAATTCCAGCTTTACTGTAAAGACATTCAGATGGATCTTTCTTGTAAGTGTAAGCTCCTCTCATGGTGTTTATGAACTCGCCACGTGTCCATTCCCAAGTTAGATTCCAACGGTCTAATCTCCCCAATGGATTATCGTTATCGATTGTTACTTGAGCTAAGTAATTACTTTGGAATGATTGAAGAACATCGTAGACTATGTTAAGATCACCGTGTTTTCTTGGTGCAAATTTTGTTTTTGGTCCAATTTTGTTCTTGATTTTAGGGTTTCTTTTGCAGCAAACGTGCATGTTACTTCCTGTGCAAGAAAACCAAAAAGTCAGTTTATGGTTTTACCGTTGTACAAAATTACCCGCGAAATCTGTTAAATTAAAGTAAAATTATTGAAAATGTATTTTTTTTTTTTTGGTATATTTTGATTTTAATTGAAATAATCTTTAATTTTTTGTTAAACTATGGATTGGAGATTATGTTGTGAGAAATATCAATAAATAAAATCATAATAAATTCTATGCAAACTTATTTTGTATATTTCAACAAATATTGGAAAATTTACTTTTAGTTATTGCAATCTTTTTTATGTTACTTTTAGTTATTGCAATCTTTATCATATTGGTTAAAAATAACTTTCCCGCCAATTTTAGAAAACTGATTAAAAAAAAGTTAATTAACAGATTTTGACCAAAAATTATCTTCGAAAAAATTATTGTATCTAACAAATATGATCGAAATTTAGTAAAAATAAGAAATTAAAATTTTCTACGTTACCACGATTAAATTAAAACTCACTTCAATTTTATTGTGATGTTTTATATAATACTTTTCATTATATATATTTCACAAGATTTGATCATATTGGCCAAAAAAAAATTTTGACCAAAATTTTTAAAACATACTTTTATTCGAAAACTGGTCAATAGTTACTAATTTTCGACTAAAATGTCATAACAAAATTAAAAATGTCAACAAATCACTTTCTCGTAAATTAACGGTAAAATTCGCATCAAACACTTTTTTAAAGACATATTTTTAATGATTGAAAATAATCAAAATTTGGTGAAAACAAAAAATCATTTTCAATAATTTTCAACCAAATCATGGTAAAAAATTAAATTCTTTTCTCAACTATCAT
The DNA here is from genome assembly GCA_000411095.1 of Aethionema arabicum. Taxonomy (NCBI): domain Eukaryota; kingdom Viridiplantae; phylum Streptophyta; class Magnoliopsida; order Brassicales; family Brassicaceae; genus Aethionema; species Aethionema arabicum. The sequence goes on from KE153418.1 coordinate 339,313, forward strand.
ATTTAAATTAAATTTCCCATAAAATAAAAATTAATAACTTTCTCATAAAATAACGGTCCTAAAAATCAAACCTTTTCGTTTCGCAGCTGGACATTCCCACCCATCATTAACAAGTTTAATACTTTTCGGCATAGGAATCACCGATTTCTGCACCCCAAAAAACGTTCCCGATATCTCAATATTGTTCGAAATCTGATTTAAATCTCCCGCCGTTTCAATCGCAGTTTTCAAATCCATATTCGAAGAACCAACAAAAGTAGTTCCATTACTTGCATCAAAAGGAAATTCACCATCCATTGGAGTTGCACCAGACGCCGAAACAATTAATTCTTTATGTCTAAACCCTATAAACATTTGCCATCCTCTAAGTTCTTCAATTCCCGCGTTTACAATCATCGCAGCCGCTTTAAACGCCCATGATTGCGCGGTCACGTTTTTAACGTGTGGATATTCGCGTTCACGGCTTATGAAAGTATAACTTAGGAATATTCCGTTACAATTCGCCATTTCTGGAGGTGGTTCGATTTCTTCGTTTGATGTTCCGTAATCATCTTGAGTTTTACATTGAAGAATTGAGGAGAATAAGATTATTAGGGTTAAGAGGTAACGTGTTTCATAAGTTATCTTCATTTTTTTTTTTTTTGAATTTCTTCTTCACCGCCTTGTGATTACTTGAATCGCAAGGCAGTTAGAAGAAGAAAATCAAGAACAATGAAATGAACCAAGCCCTAGCAAGGACGAGGTTGATTTGAAATGTGAAGAATTTGGGAAGATAAAATATGAAAATTTGAAAGATTAATTTTTAAAAGAAAAGAAAAGAAAAGATATGATTGGAGGAAGAATTAGTTTTGATTTCTGCCTCTGGTTTTATTTGATGGATTAGAAATTGTGTGTTAAGGAAATTTGCTAATTTTGGGATTTTTTTATTTTTATTTACTAATAATTATATAACAAATTCTGGTATTTTATTTTTTTTGAATTTGAAATCTTATAAACAAAATTGTTTGACTTTTTAGTCAAAATTTTAAATTAATTGCTAATATAAATTTGTTAACTAAGATATAATTGATTTGATTTATAAGTTAATTTTATTGATTAGATTCTCTAATCAATAAAACTGTGCGTTTTAGGGTTTAAGCATAAGATCCGACCCGACCCAATCGATCCGACCCGATCCGACCGATCCGACCCGACCCAA
>KE153418.1:345329-358742 GCA_000411095.1 Aethionema arabicum
GACGATGAGGTCGATGACATTGTGATTAATGGTAAATTGATGCTTCCAGATGAACCACTTCAACTAGAAAGCCTTGCTAATGCTGTGTATCCAGATATATCTGTTTCATTCAACAATCAACAATACATCACAGAAAGAGCCATCTTGACTCCAAAGAATGACACTGTTAGCGAGATCAATATATTTTATTGAGTATTTTAGTTCAGATACTATTGAGAGAGATAGAGAATCAAACGAAAGGGATGAGTTATTATATCTTATAGAGTTCTTAAACTCACTTAAATTTTATGGTCTTCCTGATAATCGTTTAACGCTTAAAATAGGTTCTCCAATTATGATGCTACGAAATATGAATCAAAGGAAAGGATTATGCAATGGAATACGATTAATGGTTACACGTTTAGGAGATAAAGTAATTGAAGCAGAGATATTAAATGGAACAAATGTTAGAAACAAGGTACTAATACCACAGATAATTCTTTCTCCATCAGATTCTAAATGGCCATTCAAATTAAAAAGACGTCAATTTCCCGTACGTTTGAGCTATGTAATGACTATCAACAAAATTCAAGGACAAAGTTTAAAAAGAGTTGGGTTGTATCTTTCGAGCCGTGTTTTCAGCCTGGACAACTATATGTTGTACTCTCTAGAGTAACATCAGAAACTAGACTAACAATATTAAATCGGGGAAAAATAAGCAATGGCATATATACGATTAAAAACATTGATTATAAAAAAGTATTCAACAATATGTCTAAGTTTATATCAAATAAATAAATAAAATAAGCAAAAGTTATATTTATATTTATACATCCCGCGCATTGCGCGGGCCAAACCTAGTTTAATCATAAACTTTAATTTTATCGAATAAAATAAAATTGAATTATTTTAAATGTGATTGACTTTTAGTTAATATCATAAAAATATGTCAACAAATATTAGATATTTTGTGGATATTATTTCTCCTACTTGGTCGAAAGCAAGATTGACAGCAGACTCGTAGCGTAATTAAATCACTCCAATTTTTTTTTTTAAAAATGGTAGTTTTTATTATTATCATTAACATAAAATTTTATCATAAACGTAATAATGATTCATCAATAAAAAAATTAGAATATCTACACACTTTGTAATTCGTCTTCATATGTATACACAATTACATTTTATTGATATATTAAAAAAAATACAAATAAGTAGAAGTTGGGTTTCTGTTATAAAACAGCCTTATAATTCACAATTTTAGATAATAATAACTAGGTATAGGTATTCGGATATCCGTTCGGTTCCACTTCGGTACTTTCGGTTATTTGGTTTATCAGTTTCATGACTATAGGATTTGTTCTGTTCTTTGAAGATTTTGGTTCGATTCTGGTTTCAGTTCGGTTTGGTTCGGGTTCGAATACTTGATAAGAAAATCCAAAAAATATCCGAAAAACTTAAAAATTACTCGAAAAATCGAAAAAAAATACCATAAAAAAGGAAAAATATCCAAAAAGACCCAAAAATTACTCGAAAAACAAAAAAATACCCGAAAAAAATAGTATGGTTCTTTCAGGTACTCAATAGATATCGCTTCGGTTCCGGTTATTACCCGATATCCATGGATCCCGAGTTTAGGATCCAATAGATACTTTACGGTTCCAGTTTGGTTCTGGATTTCTTTTTTAGGTTCGGGTTCGGTTCGGTTTTTCTATTCTGGTTTTTATACCCGATCCTAATAATAACATTATTATAGACAAAAAAAAATTTAACATTAACTTTAATATATTTTAATTGACCCAACACCGTGTGGTCTTTACTAAGTCGTCTCTTTAGAGTCAAACATATAATAGAATCTCTTCATTAACATCTTTCTCCATCCTAAAAAAAACCCAATCTTGAAAAAAAAATGAGCGATGAACAAGAAAACAAAGGCCACACAAATTGTTGCAGCTGTTGCTTCAGCATCATCATCACTGGTGGTTTCGCTGCTCTCTTCCTATGGCTAAGTGTTCGTGGTGGTGGTGATAAACCCAAATGTTCAATTCAGTATTTTTACATTCCTGCCCTCAACAAAACTCTAAATTCACAAAGCAATACTTCTTTAAACTTCATGATTCGTTTCGATAATCCAAATAAAGATAAAAGAATTTATTACGATGATGTTCACTTATCTTTTTTCACTAAGAACACTTCCTCTGCTCTGTTACTTATTGGTAATTACACGGTGCCAAAGTTTAAACAAGGGCATAAAAAGAAGGCAAAGAAATGGGGACATTTAGAGCCGTTGATGATGAAGAATCGAACGGTTGTTGCTGGAGCGGTTTTGGGGAATGGATCGGCGTATTTTAGAGTGGATCTGAAAACGCAAGTGAGATTTAAGATTTTGTTTTGGAAAACTAAGAGATATGGAATTGAAGTTGGTGGTGATGTTGAAGTTAGAGAAGGAGGAGATAAAGTTAATAAGAAAGAGATTAAGATGAAGAAATCAGATTCTGTGAGAAGATTGATGGTTTTTGATTATTGCTTTTTGACTTCTTTGTTCTTGAATCTTGTTGTCTTTTTTTCTATGATTTAATTCTTGATTTGACTCATTTTTTTAGTTTTTGTTGTGTGGTTTAATTATTATGTCAGTTTCTTTTAAATTCAAGATATTAAAATTCTAGTTTTTTTAAAAATGTCATGCATTTATGGAAGGATTTATTTAAAGATCTAATTAAGGATATATATATGGATTAGTAATTTGAATAAAAAAAATTAAAAGTTTATATTTAGGAAGAAAATATGCATTAAGAAAGTATTAATTCAAATGAGTTTAAGAAAATAAAAATATTTAGGAATTATAGATATAGATTTCACTTTAATAAATGTAGTTTTTATCTTGTCATTTTGAGACTATTTAGTTGAGAAACATAGAAATATCATTTTTCATTAAATAAGGTGTCAATTAATTAATTATGAAGTATCTATAAATTATTAGACCACTAATTTTTAAAGACCAATTTGACCAATTACTTTATTTAAAAGTGGTATATATTTAATAAAATATGATATAGACGTTGGTTCACAAGAGGTGAATAATTAATTGTTTTCTTATGATTATTTGTTTGCCAACATGACAATAATTATTATTGAATTGGATTAACCCAATCCGGTTCGATTCGAAAACCGTATCTGTTAGTATTTGACCCGGTTCGATTCGAAAACCATGTCTGTTAGTATTCGACCCGGTCCGATACATATTCGGATCCAAGTGTGTCTCGCTGCCGTTTGAAAAAGTTTGTAATTTTATCCGACGGCGAGCTTGTAACACTGTGTTTGGTTGATGCTCAGGAAGGCGTATCAACCATGTTTTCGACTTTGTTTGCTTCCTCTAGAAGCACGGAAAAGCTTATGGCCAAATTCTTCTTTATCTTCTTCTTTTTCGTCAAGCTTGGGATTTCGAGCCACGAACAAGGAGCTAAATCAAATGATAAGATCAGGGTATATAAACGAAGCTAGAGAGATTTTCGAGAAATTGGAGGCGAGAAACACCGTAACATGGAACACAATGATAAGTGGGTATGTGAAACGAAGAGAAATGACTAAAGCACGGAAGCTGTTCGACGAAATGACTGAGAGAGATGTTGTAACATGGAACACGATGATTTCAGGTTATGTATTATGCGGTGGGGTTGGATTTCTTCAGGAAGCTAGAAAATTATTCGATGAAATGCCTTCACGGGATTTCTTTTCTTGGAACACAATGATTAGTGGTTATGCAAAAAATCGGAGGATGGATGAAGCTCTGTTCCTATTCCAAAACATGCCTAAGAGAAATGCTGTATCATGGAACACTATGATCACTGGGTTTCTCCATAACGGCGAAGTGAATCGTGCCATTGAATTTTTCCAGATAACGAAGGACGCAACTTCTCTGTGTGCACTTGTGTCAGGTCTTATCAAAAACGAGAAATTGGAAGAAGCTGCATTGATATTAGCTCAATATGAAAGTAAAGATCCACAAACGAGAGAATTAGTGTATGCTTACAACACTTTAATTGTAGGATATGGAGAAAGAGGCAATGTAGAGGCAGCTCGACATCTATTCGATCAAATTCCTGATCTTTGTGATGATTATGGAGAAATTCAAAGGAAATTTCGTAGAAATACAGTGTCTTGGAACTCCATGATCAAAGCATACTTAAAGGTAGGTGATGTAGTCTCTGCAAGGATGTTATTCGATGAGATGAAAGACCGAGATACAATATCTTGGAACACTATGATCGATGGATACGTACATGTATCTAAAATGGAAGAAGCTTTTAATTTATTCTCCAAAATGCCAAACCCTGATACACATTCTTGGAACATGATGGTTTCAGGCTTTGCTACTATTGGTAATCTAGAACTCTCTCGTCAATACTTCGAAAAAACGCCTAAGAAAAACATAGTTTCCTGGAACTCAATCATAGCAGCGTACGAGAAAAAAGAAGACTACAAGGAAGCTGCTAATGTCTTTGTTTTGATGAATATTACAGGACAAAAGCCTGACCCTCATACTTTATCCTCTCTTCTAAGTATAGCAACCGGACTAGTAAGTCTACGGCTAGGAATCCAAATTCATCAAATTGTTTGCAAGAATCTGATCCCGGATATACCGGTTTACAATGCGTTGATCACTATGTATTCAAGATGCGGTACAATTACAGAATCAAGAAGAATCTTTGATGAAATGAAAGTTAAAAGAGAAGTAATCTCATGGAATGCAATGATAGGAGGGTATGCTTTTCATGGTAATGCACAAGAGGCTCTAAACTTGTTCCAGACAATGAAAAGCTGTAAGATACAGCCTTCTTGGATAACGTTTATCTCTGTTTTGAATGCTTGCGCCCATACCGGACTGGTTAACGAGGCAAAAGCACAGTTTCAGTCTATGGTTTATGAGTACAAGATTGAGCCGCGAATGGAACATTATTCTTCTCTGGTCGATGTAATGGGGAGACAAGGGCAGCTTGAGGAAGCTATGGAGGTTATAAGAAGTATGCGTTTTGAGGCAGATAAGACTGTATGGGGTGCGTTATTGGATGCTTGTAGGATTCATAACAATATTGGATTAGCTCATGTTGCAGCTGAAGCTATGATGAGACTGGAACCAGAGAGTTCAACACCGTATGTGTTGTTGTATAATATGTATGCAGATATGGGACTTTGGAAAGAAGCTTCTGAAGTGAGAATAGCGATGGAGAGTAAAAGAATTAGAAAGGATAGAGCGTTAAGTTGGGTTGATTCCTCCACTTAGAAAAAAAAAACACAATTTTTATATGTTTTATGCTACAACTTTGGAAGCAAAATTAAACATTCAATTTGTGGTAGTTTGGCCTATATATGGTTACGCGGTCGCATATATATGTATCCTATTTGTACCTTCTAAAACAAAAAAGAAAAACCATTTTTATGTAAAAAAAAAAAAATCCGTGAAAAATGATGAACATTTTTGTGTACTTTTCATAGAAAAATGAATGGAATAATGGATGTTGAATTGTGTTGACGATGAGATTCAAATCTTAAAATTTTTAACAATACATTCAACAAGTAATTAATCTCAAATTAATAACTAAAATTTATGGTTTTACGCCTAGACCATAACTCAAATTCTCAAATTACAAACTAAAAAGATCTGAAATTTTTAAACTAAAAGGGATCAACGCAATTAAACCCTAAAGTATGCCTGTTAATACATATATATTAAACCTTTCATTATGCCGTAACAAAGGTAGTTAACAGTGAAATAATCAAAACGCTGTGTTTTGATTTAAAAAAAGTAATAAAGAAAAGAATCCCAAATCGATTCGGGATTAGGGCTTTTATTTGAATACGATTTTGGGAGAAAAAATCGATCATGATAAAGCCGGACCTAATATACCCAGAGAGATGCTAATGCTATGCACCAAATCATTTATAAGCTTTTAATGATCTTTTAATTTCAACAGGGTCGATCTTAAAAAAAATCATGAAAAAAGTTCCTGAGGCAATCATTGATATAGAACTAAAAACTAGTAAGCTGTGTGTCACAAAATCCACAAGTAAAATTGGAACCAAAACAAAGCACGATTCTTTAAACCCTAGAACCTAAATTTTTGTTTTTGCCTGTGTCCTTAGTGTTCCATGGAAAGTTACCTGATCATTCGTCGAGGCGCTGAAAGAAGTAGAGATAACCCATGTCTTTAGGAGGATCTGTTGAGATTCCAACTTTGTTGTCGTTGAAAATGACCCAACAACCATCTTTGTATATGTGTGCAACGTAGTGACCACAATGAGTTGATGTTCCTATGTGGCTCACTATCCCAAACAGCTTGTACCCTGCAAAAACCACATAGTTTCAGATTCTCTCAATTTTGATCAAGGTTCAAGAAATCGCTAGGCTCTAGAACGACTAGTTAGGACCTAAACGTTAAAAAAATAATCTAACTATATATTTTATGAAGAGATTTAAAGATTTTAATAATACATAATTTGAAGTAATTTAGAACTAAATTAGACAAAAAAAACATTTTAAGAGGTTTTAAACACTAGACCAACTAATTAGTCCGACTAAATCAATTTTTACCAAAATCAATCGGTACAAACAAATCACTTGTTTCTCTATTGTTAACATAGATTTTAGGCAGGACCTAGATGCGAATTTTAGAGCATAGAATTTTGATTATTTTAGAAGATAGGATAAAGAGTTTTGAGGAACTTACTTCCTCCTCCATCAGGTAATCCAGTTTCAGCTGTGGCCTGCGCAGAGTTGCTCGATGACACGTCCATATCGGTAAGAGAAGCATTAGGGTTGTTGAATATCCAATCTGTTGCTTTCTCAATATCTCCTCCCTGTTAAGTAAAGATTCATTCCGAAGATGAGATTGAAGATAAAGGAAGAAACCACATTGTAAGTAATTGCTCAAGAGCGTTAGGAGAATATATACCGAGGCTTTGAGTGCCTTTCGAGCAACTTCTTCCGCGAAACCAAAGGAGAGTAAGGTATCAACACTTGATTGATCGACTTCAGATTTCTTATTGGAGATTGGTGTGTCGATGTCTAGAAACATAACAGTTATCATATAAAAAATTGTCCTCGAAACGTATTTTTACCTTTTAAGAGAAAAGTTAATTACCGGGAATATTAGTAATTACCTGGATCATCCATGTGAGAAAGTAACCAGGTCATCGCTTGTTCGACCCCAGTATTAGAAGTATTTATGGCAGCTTTCTGGCAATGAAGCTGGTTAAACCCCATTAAGACAAGTTGTGCAACTATTTCCTCGTTTGCTACAGGCTGTGCTGATTCCATCACTTCTTCAGGAGCTGCGTGCAGAAAAAAAGATAAGCCAGTAACTTTGTTGATCTAAGACTTGATGATAATCTCTGCGATGAACGAATGAAGGGAGTAGGGAAAGAAAGAGATGAAATAGAGGACTAAAACGCTAACACAAACTACCCCAAGCAAAACACAATTACTGTCCTGATATAGAAACCATTGAAGCTATTCTAGGTGCTTACTCCGAGATATGTTCAAAAGATAGAGTCAGAATATTAGAAAAAAATGCGCAAGTTCAAAACATATAAATCAGCAAACAAAGTCAATCACTCTTCAAGCACTTTAGATGAAACATAATTCTTTGTAAAAAGTATAAGAGCATACATACCACCATCTGGCAGAAGTTCCTCTCCCGGTTGAAGTCCTTTGCTGCGCATGTGGCTGATGTCAATTACATCCGGAACATCGATATACACGTCTGGTAATCAAGAAACAGATATAAGTATTTATATAAAGAGCCAGTGTTCATTAAAAGAAATGAAGTTTCAGAAAGAGACCAAGTTTCTTTGGCACCCAACCCTCCTCCATTACAAATTTCCGCATGTGCAAAACTAAGTAATCTGGGAAAGATGTCAAGCTAGTTGTCCTGCATCCAACGAAACCAAAAGTTCACCGTCAAACACATTAGTTCATTTTCTTTCTTTCTCTAGATTGCGCTAGCATTCACTCGGAAAACAAAACATCATACTTGATAGCTGTTGTCTTGGCCTTCAGAGCAGTGCTATAGAAATCATCAATCTGCTCCGGGGATGCAAATGTCGCTAGACAAGCTTCTAAAGGAACTCGTGGGCGCACTACGTCATTACTTTTCCTGTTAAGACTAATATCTTAGATAAGCAGAGAAAGAAAAGACATGAAACTTAGGTCAATAACTCACGTATCACTCTCTTCCGATCCTTTTCCTGTTTTCTGATTTTTAAACGCTCCTAATTCATCTAGATTCCCAAAACAATAGGCAGAACAAACACAAAGGAATCAGTAAACACCCATACTCATGAAGGAAAAGGAACTGAGAGTGAAAAACAGAATATACCTTTATTAGTGGCCTCATGCAGGGGAATAGTCAAAGAAAGAATACAGTCATCCCTCTTAGTATATGCAACCTTTCCAGATGAACAAAGGATCTTTTCTTCTACTCCAAACTTAAAGCTCCTTGAGGGATCTAAATCTGGCCTGCTGTTGTTGACACGCTCAACCTGGTCTAGCAGATGGAGGAAAAACTCAAGAGCATCCTACAAGATAGAGTTGCGCACATTAGCATGAAATCACAATAAAACTAGTGAATAGATGGCTGAAAGGAGACAATATTCCTGAACAATTAAAAAATCATGGTCTCCACCTGCTGTCTCATAGAAGAGAATTCAGGATGGTTTGCAGCAATTACTGATTTGAACATACGAGGAGGTATCCCTTCTTGTCTCTGCCATTGAAAAAAAGATAGAAACAAAATGCAACAATATAAGAAATCAACACAAGAGTGTATACCACACAAGGTCGTACCAAGAAGGAAAGCCTTTAATAACAGAAAAGGACATAACAACAGAAACCCCAAGACAAGCAGCTAACGAAAACTCAAAATGCTTATCAAGCTCTTGCTCACTCAATGGCTTCTATTAGGAGATCAAAAGCAAGTTAGTAAGAGATACTGAATAAGAATCTTACAACATCTCTGGTGCCATCTTCCTTCTGCAATTAGAAGAAAAATAAAAACAAGATATTGAGACCCAAAGAGGTGATATAGATACTATATTTGTATGAAAGCAAAAGTTTCTCCTGAAATAACCATACCTCTGGAACGGGAATAGAGTACGTCCCAGAAAGTAAACCATGTCCAAGCTTTGTTCTGCCAGTAACAGCAAGGATAGGGAAATGAAAAACCAGGTGGAGATACAGAATACATACAATGTCGAAAATTCAACCCCATGATATCCAAGAACATTGTAACATTTGCTCTCACAGAAACTCACAATTGCATATTAAGGTCCAAAGTTGGATCGGCAGGAGCCATCTCAAAAGCCATCTTTAAGCCCTGGTGTGAGAAGTATCTGCAATAATTTCAGAATCAAAAGTTATGGTCGATTCCAAATCAAAGATGTTTGTTTCGTTTTTAGTTATACAATTAAAAAAAATCATGGGAAATGGCATCTACTAGCAAATAATCACTTGTACTAACCTTGAAACAAATGAATGGGTAGAGAAAACAATCTGCATCGTAGCTGCCAAGTAGCAGCTGGTAAAAGAAAAAAAACGAGTATAAACATCAACTAAAATGAAATGAATACAATTTTTTCCATTACAAAGAGTACCTGTTCCCAAGGTTGACAAGTCCAGTATATCCAGGTCCAAAAACTGGTACCAATTCCTTTCCACTCTCTTGTATACGGTTCCAATCAAAATTTGTATTCTGATCAAGTTCTCTTTCTGCAGTTGTCATTTCAGTCTGTGAAGATTGATCCAAACACCCAAAGAAACTGAAGTTATTTAATGTAATAAATTTATGAAAATAACATCTTGAAACCGGCAAACAATGGACAATAGAGCAACAAAATCATGTGCTATGGGAAATAAGCCTCTTAGAAAAAGTAAATACTGCAAGGAACGGCAACAATAAAGACCCAAAAACTAGCATTCATGGTGCATCAGATACATGTTTATAAAAGTGAGCATGTGTACATGTAATATCACCTCAAAAGATCCTGAAAATCATTCTCAAGTAACACCACTACATATGTACAGGAAAAAATGTACAAAGACAGAAGCTTCTTGGAACATCCAACAAACGACCAATGCCATCCAGAAAATCGTATCTATAGAAACCATATCACTCAAGAATGTCTAAGCTTGAGTCTCTACCACAGACCAACAACAATATACGTGCTGACAAACTAAGGCATTAGTTCTTCATATCTATATCAGTTTCTTCCTTATCTTTCTAATTTACTATATAGCCATCCACTACTAACCTTCTGCATGGATGAGAAGTCAATTCCGAAAAAGGCCAGATGCTGAGCCAATAGCGGGTCCAAAACACCATTATCCTCCGAATAGGAATAAACATCTGAGCTGCCAAAATATTTGCAACAGTAAGAGCTAAAATGATCGGAAATTCTCCAAAGAACAATAAACCAAATTCATCAATATCTTAAATAGGGGAATGCAATTTCCCATATCCAGCAATGGAGTTCAGGGACTAATCTGTTTCCTATCAGTAAAGTACATCTTCATTTTGATAAGATACAAGCTATGAAAATAAACAACTTCAAACCACTGAAAGTTCCATGCACCTACACCAAAATGTTAACATTATTGCAAAGATTCCACCCACAGCCCACTTTTTCTTAAGGGCAGAGAAGAGAGCAGCTTTTTTAAACATACATCTAATACGCCTGTAGAATTCATCAAATGGACCTAGTCTATTCTCGAATATAACAAGTCTTCACACTTCTCAGAAGTTTAAATAAAGACATTCCAAAAAACTAACTAAAACTAGATTTATGAAACAAGACAACTTTACCCGCTGCTTCTAAGTCAGCAGTGATTGTTCCAAGCTTTACAGCAAGAGGGTAGCCAGTCTCATTGTAGTGTTCAACTGCATGATTATTTCCACCAGTTCCATCCCAGTTTTTCCTTCCACAGAGAATCATTCCATCGGTAAGATTAAGCCAGAGGTTCTCTCTCTTGTCACATTTGGCACATTTCCAACCAGATGGAGGAATAACAGTGCCACTGTTGATCTGCTGCAGTTTCAATGCATGCTCACTAACTTGCTTTTTCTCAGCTGTCCATGCTGCAACTTGCTCTTTCCGTTCAGCGCCTATTGCATTCAGTGCAGTGTCGACTGCTATTCTCACCTACAAAACAGCATACATCCAGCTAAAGACATCATGCTCACTAAACCCTCTCCAATAGCATACCTAAAATCACAACAGATTGTCCGCACCTTTTCTGGCAGTTCAATAGAAGGATATTGAAGCGAAACAAAATCTGGAAGTATTACTATACTATATGATTCCTCATACTCAGGCTCATTGTTGTCAAATCCGCCATCAACTCCTGCAAAATCAAGCTAATAGGTTTCAATATCGGACTAGATACCGCAATGCAATCACTATATACCTATCGCGAGCAGAGTCGGTTTCTTCAGAGGCCGATCCTCGGGAACTGACTTTGCAGTCTGCTTTATGTGCAAATATACAGGGTTTCCCGTCTTCTCATAATTCCAAGAAACATAATCCTTCCCAAAAGCAAGAAAACTGTTCATGTCGACGAACAATCCTCCTTCGGATCTCTGAAAATCATCATAGAATCATCAAAACCCCCACAACCTCCCAAAATAAAAACACAATACCATAACATCCAACACACGAGACAACGGCGGAGCAAGCAAGATACCAAAACTAAATAAAACAAAAGCAGAAAGAGCACAATCGCCGCCAGTTGGAAAGACTAGACAACATTTCGAAGAAGTAAACAAGTGAAGAATATGAAGAGGTTTTACCGGAGTGTCGTAGGAGAGACAACACTCATGCTTGTAGACGCGATGAGTTGGTTCAGGGATCTGAACTCTGGACAAGTTGGATCGGAGGAGCTCCATAGGGTTTCAGAAGTCGGCGAACTCTCAACGGCCAAAGCTCGACGGAGAGAGATGTGTTCGGTGAAATGAAATCGCACGTCTACTTAGAAATGCCGAGACTTGAGTACGTCGTCGTCCTATTTAATTCCTTTCTTGCCTTCTACTTTTAATTTTTCAAAGAGATAGACAACAAAAATAAATAAATAATATTTATTTAATTAATATTTTTAGATTAAATTAAAGAAAATGTGATTAAACAAACATTATATTCATAGGGCTAACAATGCCTAACAAATTCAGGCCCAACCTTAAGGCCCAAACAATTCAGGCCCAACTTTTGAACCTCGGACTAAAAGTACTACGTCCAATATAATTAATAAAGTTATTCCCATTTTTCAAAATGGTTATTTTTAGTTTTAAATTAAAAAAAAATAGTTATAAAATTTATTCATATGATAAGTATATCAAAACTTCTCTATGTTTGTTTTTTTTATCTTTGAATATCACTTTGTGTCCCATAAAATAATAATTAATCAGCATAATGAAAATGGAGGGATGTTGATTTTTCAGAAATATATTTAATTTTGTATAAATTATTTTTATTAATCAAATGTTAAATAAAGAACCCAATGTGGGTCATATTGTCTTACTTCCACTAACATTATTCCAAAGTTTGATATTTATATATCTAAATATTGTCCAATCAAAAAATGCATATCCACACATTACTCTCTCTCTTATTCATGGAATCTAATTATTCCTTTTTATTAAAACAAAAAACTTTTTAAAAAATAGTTGAAAAAAGAAAGAAACAAAAGCTCCTTTTCTTCATAATTAAATATTTTTTTCTATCAATTAATAAAGACTACTTACATTATATATATACATCTCTATACATTCTTTTAATACTATTTATTATAATACTGTGACAATAATTCTCAAAATAAATGCTACACACAACCCCAAAAATACTCTTATTTTTTTAACTATAATGAAAATATATTACATGTCAAAATTCAAATCTCAAGAGCTCTTATTATACATTCTACATCAATCACAAATTTTTAAAAAATAGTTATATACATATAAAGATATAAAATATATGCAATATAAATAGTACTATTTCACTTGTTTATGTAATTATCTTCCTTTTTATTAAATATGGTAAAATATATATATAAAAATCTATAAATAATTTATGTAAAATATATATAGGTTAAAATATATGTTATATATATATATGTATAACAACATCTAATATATAATAGTATGAATTTTTATAATATTCTATCTAAACGTTCCACCAAATGTAGGAGTCCAGAAATCTACAGTTGTATCATGTGTCATCGGAAATGTGCTTGAAACTGGAACTAAACACAATCCTCTACTCCTTAGATCTTCTTCTTCTACTACTTCAAGATCTCTTTCATGTTCATTCTGCACATATTTGTTAATTAAATTTTAAAAAAAAATTAATAATTATAATATATATATATATATGTACCTGTTGATGGTGTAA
>KE153418.1:366214-380255 GCA_000411095.1 Aethionema arabicum
AACCACTTGCATCTTTGCAGTTTTAATCTAAACCATTAGATTTAAGTAAATTAATTTTAACCATTGATTATAAGTAGTTATTACACGAAAAGATTTATCAACCACTTGCATCTTTTCAGTTTTAATCTAGACCATTAGATTTAAGTAAATTAATCTTAACCATTGATTCTAGTGGTTACTAAACGAAAAAAGTGTTATGAACCACTTGCATTTTTTCAATTTTAATCTAGACCATTAGATTTAAGAAAATTAATCTTAACCATTAATCATAAGTGGTTATTACACGAAAAGGTGTTATCAACCACTTGTATCTTTTCAGTTTTAATCTAGACCATTAGATTTAAGTAAATTAATCTTAACCATTGATTCTGGTGGTTACTAAACGAAAAGGTGTGTATATGTGTTATCAATGACATCTATACAAATTTAATCTCAACCATTGATATAGATTGATGACATCATCAATAGTTTTGAAAACCAATCACAACCGTTGGATTAAAAATGATGACATCATCAGTCCCTAAAACTCATTTTGCTATTATATATAGATTATATTAACCATTTTCGAGTTATCGAATTAGTAGTCAAACTCGTGAAATTGTGATGTTTTATTTTTCTTTTTTTTATATTTTTTATTCTTACACATATAAGATATGAAGATTAAACTTTTTAATGAAATATTATATGATTTTTAAATGTCATAACTAACGAAGTATGTAAAATGGTCCATTCAAATTATTGAATTATAAATTATTGTTATATGAAAATATTACTATTAATAAAAAAAAATAGGATGACAATAATTGAAGAATTTATGCAATCTAGACATATTATTTATCTAAAAAGACTTATTTTGCAAATTTTTTTATAAATCCTATAATAATGTATATAATAATGTGTTGTGTTATTAAAATTTCGGATAATAATGTATATAATAATGTTAATTAGTATTTAATTCATAGAGTTATAATGTTCCATTTATATAGTAAATGTCGAACATTATTATATACATTTACTCTTATACAAATATATAAATTTATTTTTCTTTTTTGACAAAAATTGTATAAACTATGTAATAGTAAATATTAATAAATTATAAGCCGCCCATATCGGCACTAAGAAGTAAGAAGAAGAAGAAACAGCTAAGACTTCCACTTGGGAAGACCAAATGGAATTGTTGTCTGTCTTATATTAGTCGTAACCTGACAAAATTTTATTTTATTTTATATGAATATAATTAATTAATTTCTTAATTATTTTAATTACGTTAATTATTATATTCTACATTAAATTAAATTCCCGCGCACTTAATTCGTTGATTGCTTAATTAGTATATATATAGATATTTAAATTTAATTTCTATCTTATAATCATATCGTGGCCGTACTTACTTAGTTTAGTTGCATTTTTCTCTCACGCATATATTGTGCGTATTATATTAAATTAAATTATTTTACATATTTAATATTTTACTACAAGAATTAATTAATATTATGTAGAGGAAAGTTAAATTTAGGTCAGCTAGTGGTAGAGTTCATATCTAGATTGATGACTGCTAGCTTTTAATAATTAATTCAATAGTAATTAATCTTGATTTGTTGTAGAATATGCAAGTTATTTCTATTGGAAAAGTTGATAAGTTTTATGGTCTTTAATTTATAGAGAAAATGTAATCATTATATAAATATTAACCTATATATAATCTATAACTAGAATTAATAGCATAATAATTATTATTATCAACCTCATGAAAGTGTTTATGAGAATCTAAATACAACATCCATATATATATATATATGTCTACCAAGTAACAGATTATTGCATTTAATTTATGTTTCAGCTAATATAATTAATTTATGATTCATACAATTGATGAGACCGGTTTGTGATGCATCGATGTAAAAAAAATGTATATATATATATATATATGTTTACACACATTAGTTTTTTTTAATAAATCTTATTTTAGTTATAAATTAACAATGTCAGATTGTAGCATATAAAAGAAAATAAATTACATATATATTGTTTGTTTAGTTGTTATTAATAACTAAATATAGTAATAAATCATAATAGTTTTATGGTTCCTAGTTTGATAAAAAAATTTGTTTTTTGTTAAATCTTGATAATTTGTTTACGCCAAGAAATTCATAAATAATTGAACCAATCACAAAGGACATAACACATAATTTAATCACTAAATTAACAATAATTTTGACGATATAACAATTTAAATTTAAAGCCTATGTGATAATATATTAAGTGGCAAAAATTAATAATTTGCTAAGAAAGCATAGATAATGTATTCATAGTCACCAACTTTCCCACCCATAGTAGCCCCACAAATGTATAGACCAAATCATAATTCTTCTTTCTAGACTTAATTAATCAATTTCTTTTAAATTAATTTTAATAAGAATTGATGAATTTTATATTTTAATGGTTGACATATCTACAAACTTGTTCATCCCCTTGAAAATTAATAATAAATTATTTGATTATGACTTTAATACGGATGCAATCATATACCTTTCGTCTCACTTATCTAATTTTATTTATTTGATATTAGAGTAGATATTTACTCTCCCATGATGTTTGTGAAGTTAAATTGACTTAAACATCCACTAATTTATATTTATATAATTATTTTATTGACCAATTTATCCTTCAAAGTTTCAAATTGTTATCTTTCATGAGTTATGCTAGAAATTATATAAATATGTCATATATATATATATATAACCAAATGATTATACGTATAGACTCTAGTAGACATCATCATTATAGTTTAGTTAAATATATCAATTTATATTTGCTTATTATTATATCATAACATAAATCTATAGCAAGTTTGATTAATCAAATTAAAGTAGCAATTCATATAAAAACAAAATAGTGTAATGATCATGTGATTTTGTATATTTTTTTACGAAAAACATATATGTAGAATGATAATTTAAAATTTCGTAATTTGAAGAATGATTAATATAAATTTTTTCTTTGCCATTATACATATTTTAAATTTTGTTTTACTCAGTTAATCATACTTACTGTTTTATTTCAGATAAACTTTTACTTTAAAGGAGTTTTTAGAAAATTTAAAAATAATTTTTGTAGTGTTTTAAACTTTGGCAATATTTTATCAGAATCAAGATTCAAATTACTTTTTTAACTTTAGGGTTTTAGCGTTTTGCAATATAACTTTTGAAAAAAATATATTTAAAGCTGTCGTTTTATTAGAAATAAAAACAAAACGGGACAGGTGAGAAGTCAATAAGGAAAAAAAAACTGTAATAAAATAAGTATTATCCTTTTTAGGAGTTGACATATTAATTTAATAGTAATTTTTAAATACCCAGTGCTTCACAAAATAAATTATCGGCTAAAATCTTATCAACAAACTAAAACAATAAAATAATAAAAATAAGAATAATAAAAATAAGGAATAAAAATATACTATAAATCATTAACATATTCTATAGGAATAGGACAGTACCCCTCTTCGAACATTCTCCTCGACCTCTATTATTTGGAGTCACCTCTTATTTAATTTAAACCACTATTTATTTTTAAAAAGACACCAATCTTTTATTATTTTGTAAACCTTTATTTTAAAAAATTGTATACAATGCTTAATACTTTAATTTCAAAAGTTTAGCTACATAATTCTATCACTTGCTTTTAGTTTTAATATTAAAAAAGTGTTTCAAATATTTTTTTATGCAATTTTAATAATGTACCATATATTTTAAATTGCGTAGCTTAAACTGATTAGAGAGTTGTTAACAATTCGAGTTCGGTCTGAAAAAAATAAAAATTTACGCCTATAAAATTTAAAATCCATTTCAAATATAATTAACAAAAAAAGACAATTATTAAGATATATATGTTATATTAAACCAAAAAATTGTAATTTTTCACATCTAATTTTTTGACGAATTAGTAGTCTAAAAGAAAATTTTTTTAAGACGATTAATAATACTAATTAATCAGGGTTTATATAGTAAAAAGTACGAGGAAATTAAAAACATCAATTAGTGGATAATTGATTTGCTACATATAAACTTATTGTGACCACATGATAGCAATACATCATTTTTACATCATAAAAGAAAAAAAAATCTGAAATAAATAAAATATTTATTAATTAGTTTATTTATAGGAAATTAAAAGTTATATAAAAAAAAGAGAAGAGAAGCAAATAATTGTTGTGGATGTGCTATGATTGATATCATATGCTTACTTATTATAATTAAGTGAATCTCATCTTAGTGACAAAGTAACGTTGTTATAATTAAACATTAATTATTCGACTTTTTGCATTTTTATTATCACATAATCATTAAACCAACTTATTTTTAATTATTATACTATATATATAGTTTGCCTATTACGTTTACACGGAATTTTTTATTAGCTTTTCCTACTATTAAATTATTCTTATTATATTTTGTTTAATTTTCTACTTTTGTTTTTCGAATTTAAATATCTGTAATTTATCAAATAATGTTGTTTGGGCTTTATGATATAAGTCACATAAATCATTGTTTAGTAGTATCAAATTTCATAAATTTTAAATAATATAACTGTCTATCTGATTTTGACCTAGATGTTTCAAATTCATTTTTATTAGTAAGAAAAATTTATAACTTTATAATATAAAATTTATATAAAGTCATTTTTTATTATAAATTTATAATATTTTGTTTTTTTTAACAGTTAATATTGTGTTATATCACAATCGTAATTGAAATTTGTCTTGGGAAGAAAAAAAAATTGAAATTTGTCGCCACATAAGTTATTATCAATCTAATCAAATATAAAATGAGTAGGTATTCATTAAAAAAAAAGACATAAATGGTAACAAAATATGCCGTTAAAAAAAATTGGTAACAAACAAAAGGGGCATAAATGGTAAAAATAGTACTTAAAATGACCATTTTTTTATACAAAAGAGTATAAATTCCTATTGTAAACTCTGAAAAACAACCTAATTATATTATCTTTTAGGAAAAAAAAAAGTATAAATTCGTAAAAAAAATCGATTCCACTGGGGATCGAACCCAGAATCTCTGGTTTCGTAGACCAGCGCCTTATCCATTGGGCCATGGAACCACTTTAATTTCACCGCAAAAGTCAGCTTTTTTATACTCAAACCAAAAAAATCACCACTTTTTAACGGTACACTAACACAAGAACAAAAAAACCACAAAATATCACAACAAAATCAAAACAACTCCAAAAAAAAACCCAAAACACCTATCTTCTACCATCTCAATCTCATATCTCTTCCTCTGTTTTTCAACCTTTCAACACAAAACGCTGTCGTTTTCACCTTCATGCATCCCAAACATTGTATCATACAACGGCTTATTCAAAGTCTCCGGTAAGTAAAACGCAAGTCCTCCTCCTACTAATCCACAAACTGCAAAAACACCAAACGGTAACTCATCTCCTAAAACCACAACAAACGGTGCAAGTATTGCACCCATTTGAGCTGCTTGTGTTGCACATCCCAAAGCAGCGTTTCTCACCACTGTAGGAAACAACTCAGCTATATAAATAAACAGAAGATTATACGTTCCAGCCATTCCAAAGATCCCTAAAACACCTGAAACCATTCTCACAGCTTTCCATTTACTATCTACACCACTTACAAGGAAACCCAGAAGACAGAACACAAAACTGAACCATTGTGTCCCTATTGTCAACGGTTTTCGCCCGTATCGGTCTAGTAAAACCGCTGTTAGAGCAAACGCAGGCATTTCCGCTACTGCGTTGAGGAAAACACTGAGGTAGAGATTGGTTTTGAGGTTAACTACGTTGAGACTTAAGCCGTAGTAGACGATAGAGACTGTGAAACTTATTGTTACCGCTAAAAGGAGACGGATACGTGTGAGAGATGACTTCAAAACGTCTTTTAAAGATCCTTCTACAGCTCCTTTTGCTTTTAAAGCAACTGGAAGACCATTTTCGATCAAAACATCGGTTTCTTCGTTGTTTTCGGTTTCTTCCTCGTTGTCAAGAGCTAGACTAACTCCTGATGGAATGTGACGGCCGTTAGTTTTGGCGATTGAATGCATTATCTTCATTGCTTCATCTACTTTTCCTCTAACTAGATACCATCTCGGAGACTCGGAGATGAAGGGGATCACGAGGAGGAGGAAGAACAGAGAGGGTAACGAAGAGACGATGAAAAGCTCGCGCCATGACCTGAAGATGTAAGCAGTAGCAGAGAGGAGAGCAATGCCTCCAGAGAAGAAGTAGAACACGGACATTCCAGCTACACCACGTTTGCTTGGTCCTATTGGTTCAGTAGCTAAGACAAAAGCAGATAAGCCTACACCACCAGTGCTGAAACCAGTTAAGAACCGGAGGATTAAGTAGGTCCAGTAGTCTGGGGAGAAAGCGGTTGCGATGCCAAAGATAGCGTTTAGGATGCAAACTACAGTTAGTGAGCCTTTTCTTCCTAGCTTTGAATCTGAGAGATGTCCAAATACTCCTGCACCTGCAGCATCAAGTCATTTACAATTTCTCTTTAAGTTAGATAAGTAAATGGGTCATGTGTGTAACTATGAAATGTGATCAACAAACTATAGAATAGTATAAAAAAGGGGAAATGGTATTTTATAACCCAAACTGCTTCAGTTTGGTGGGAAAAAACTTGAACTTTCAAAATGGTTTTTTAATTTGATAATCAAGATTTTTAGCCCTTAAACCTTAATAGCCGAGACTTTTAAACTGAAATCTCAAATTTAAACTTAAAATTATAGTATAATTTATCCAAATTTGAATTATATAAATTTTTAAATTATGATTTAATTTTGTGTTTAAAGTTTAATTTTAATTTTAAAATCCGGAATTTTTTTAAAAACCCGGTTATAAAATGGTTAAAAATACCATTTTGAAAGTTTAGTATTTTTTTCACCAAATTGAAATAGTTCAAAGTCTAAAATACCATTTCCCCTAAGAAAACTTAGATTAAAAACTTATATTAACGATTAATTTGATAATTCATATGGACTAGACAACATGTATGGACTAGAAAACGTGAAATTCTTATAAAGTGATGACTTTAAGTGTTATGATGGACCCATGTTTCACAATCTTTTATTTATAGATATTGAAAACGATATAAAATATCCAATTCAAATGGAATCTGACATCTTTCAAGTGTCAATATATGATGACTAGTATGCAAATTTAATTGAATATTCTATAGGATATGCTATGAATTAAAAGTGTTAACATATATAATGTGAGGTTTGGATAAGCCAACGTGTCCCTTTCCAAAACTAATCTAAGAAACATTTGATAATTAAAGCCAAAAAGAACAGCCAACAACTTTTGATTTTTAATTATAATCTTAATATAACTAAATTAAACCGACATATATGTTTATATACAAAATGACCTCACATTACATTTAAGTGTCTAGATGAGATCATTTTATATAATATGTCGACCTAATTAAATAGTTACAAAAATAAAGTGATAAATAGTTGATTTTCAAATTCCAAAGCATGAAAAATAAATGAAATAGTGTTCATGAATCATCATGACTAAAGCATATTCTTCATTATATACTAAAGTTTAGTTCCAAGACATGGGCACGCCATACCAAGAGATTTTTTTGGTATTTTTTAACTTTATTATTCTGGTCAGTCCAATTTTATTTATATTATCATCTCATAATTTAAAAATGATTTATATTTTGACAAAAAAAACAAAGCATTAAAAGATTTTGTAACAAGAAAACTACAAAAGCCATCAAGATTTAACACATGAGTCAACAATTCACAACTATGTTTTCTTATTATAAAATTTTGATTTAAGTTAAAAAAAATATAATATATATTTATATAAAAATCTTTTTTTTGGCATGATGCATATAATTTTGTTTAACAATTTGGACCGCCTACTAATTTAATGACCAGCACTATTATCCACAATTTTCCAGTATATCAAACAAAAATTATACTCCAAAGTTTTGAATAAATCATAAAATGGTCATGTGATATACGCACGTGGTACGATCCGAAACCAGAAAATGTCCCAATCAATGTAAGTGATGATCTAATTTATTTATTTATCAAGTGATCGATAAACGAACCACAACCTAATAACTAATTCATTAATTATAGTATTGCCTAATATCCGCTAAACATACATTATAAATAACAAGTTTTCTATTACGATTTCTATCTTCTGTCATTATCAATTCGTACAAACAAATAAAAAAAAATTTCACCTTCAAAAGTACCCAAAGCATCTAATGCTTTGATCTTTGATACCTAATTTTAAATTTTAGATATCAAAATATAAATTTATATTCTTTAGAAAAAATCTATTATAATTCTAATATTTTCCCCTAAATAATTTTAAAATATTTAACTACTTCAATACTAAGATTATAATAGTATATATTTTCTTGCCAAAAAATCTCATTAAAAACCTAAAATCACACTTAATTTAGTAAAAAAAAACCATAAAACAATATTTTGTTGTATCAATTTTCCACTAAAAAACTAACTAGATTTTCTTCTATTTTGGCTAAATTTTTCAAAAAACGGACGTGAAAATACAAATTATAGCTGTTGTTATGTTATTATATAGTTTTTATTTAGTAACAAAAACTATATAACTATTTAGTTTTTATTCATCAAAAACCTAAAATCACACTTAATTTAGTAAAAAAAAAATAGCCATAAAACAATATTTTTTTGTATCAATTTTCCACTAAAAAACTAACTAGATTCTCTTCTATTTTGGCTAAATTCAAAAAACGGACGTCAAAATACAAATCACAGCTGTTGTTATATTGTTATATAGTTTTAATTTAATTTTGTTTTGTAATTGTCCCAAAATTAAAAAAAAAAAAGGAAAAAAATTGAACACTAACCGATCATACATCCGGCGAAGAAAAGCGCTTGAACGAGACCAACCTTATACTTTTCATCACAAATCAATCCCCACTCCGCCACCGTCGAGCTTCCTTTCGTCTCCGTCCACTCCCACGAACCTTTCTCCATCTCACAAATCGTTGACCCAACCACCCGATTACAACCCGACCGGACTACACATCTCCAATCCGGTTCCTGATCCGCGAATATCATCACCATCGTATGAAACGCCTCTAATGCCCAAGCTATACACGTCAGCACAAAGTGCTTCATCTGCCATCTCCCAAATTCGCCGCAGTATCTCTGCAACATCTCATCTATACACAACTTCTCTGCATCCGCCGCTTTCTTCCCCCGATTCTCCGGCAACGGTTGCCGGATTTCGCCGCCTCTGCTCCTCTCATCCGCCGCTTTCTTCTCCAGCAGCGGTTGCCGGATTTCGCCGCCTCTGCTTCTCTCATTCGCCGATTCCATTTTTCAAAATCAAAATTAGTTTCTAGATTCGGTTGAATTTGAAGAAGGAAGCAGAAATTGATTTGAATTTTGAAATTGATTTCTAGATTCGGTTGAATTTGGAGAAGAAAGCAGAGGAAGAAGAAGGGCTGCGTTGTCGTATATATATAGCAGAGGATTATAGCTATGCTGGTTGTTATCGGAAAACAACTTTTTCTTCCTTTTTTATATTTATCTGATAAATAAAATTTTATTAAATAACCTAATAAGTATATAATTTAAATATAATGTTTCTTTTTTTTGTATTTATACTGTGCATTGTTATCGGGTAAATTACAAGAATATGACGTGTACACGGTGTGATAGCTAATTTTATATATCAGCAACACGTATATATATATGGAATGTTATTTTATTTTTAACATATAAAATTTAGCTAAATACATAAATAAACCAATTTAGAATATTTGAACATATATGAAATGAATATTTGAATATCACATAGCCAGAATATGTGATGTGTTCATGAATATAAGTGGAAATATTTATTTACATAATTTTATAATTATATTTTAATAGCTTAGTTTAGTATTATTTTTTTTTCCTTATACATTTTTTTTCTTTCACATTATGATTTTTTTTTATGAATCTAGTCTTTGTATGTTGATACTTAAATGGAAATACAAATAAAAACTATAGAAATAGATACTTAAGAGACGTTAGTGTGATGTTTTATGAACAGCGTTTAAGGTAGTAAATATACAATAAAAAAATGTTAGATAATTGTTTCTTTTTTAATTAAAGCGTTCTTGTTCATAGATCCCGTAGTTTTTTTTGTGTAGTTTTAAAAAATAAAATATATAATCCGAAAATATTGGTCTCATACTCTCATGTTATATTGATTTGTTTATTAAAGATTATTTGGTATTCTGAAAAGACCTGCCAAAATTGTATAGAAAGATCTCATGTGCATATATGTACGTAATTATAATAGCTGAATATAAAAAACATGGCAGTCAATTTCATTTTTTTTTGTTAAATAATCTATAGTATTATATATAGCTGAATATGAAATATGCTATATATTTATTGTAATTTTTAGTTATAGATCACCACAATAAGTTAATAAATTTTAATCTTAATTTTGTTTCAAATATATCATTTTTTTTAATATGTTAAGAATTTTATTCAGAAAAATCTTACCAAATAAAAAATGATTTGACAATACTATGATTAAATGCAAGAGAGCCATTAATTGGTTCATTGTTTCACAAAATTCATTAGAAAGTTTGACTAATGGTACACAAGAAATAAATGAAGAAATCAAGTTCTGTGTAATTTTTTATATTCGGCGTTAGTGTTTCTATAAATAAACATCAATATGACAAAAAAAAACATTATATCAGAAAAATCGTTTTCATAAGTGTAAAACTAATAAGATTCAACCTTTACCTCAGTAGTTTCATTTACACAATTTTAGTCTTAAATTATATTTTATATCAGTCGTCGTTTTATGTGTACATAATAATAATAATAATAATAATAATAATAATAATTTTTTCTGTACAATAATACTTTTTAATAACAATTACTATTATATAATAATAAATACTATGCAATATGGATATATTAATAATTTTCATTGATAGACGAAGTAATTTTTTTTGTCGGAAATAAACGAAGTAAATTTTTGTAAGAATTCTAAAAGTCAATATTTATTTATGCTTATTAGATCTCCAACAGGTTTCCATTCTTAAATTTTGACTACAAATTTGAAAAAAATACTATGATCTATTGGTTGTTCATTTTGAAAAATGAATAGTAATTATTCATATTTGAAGAATTACGATTCACAATTTTCAAAAATTTATTCATAGTTTTCCAAACTTGAAAAATAAATCTTTGAAGACTAAAACCAAGAATACTACTATTAAAAATAATATTCTTCATTTTAGTTTTTAAATTTAAAGAAAAAAAAAGTATTAGCTCTAAATCAACTCTTCAAATTTCGGAAAAGAAAAAACAAAGAGTATTGACACCAATAATTAGGACTGAACTGAGCATTCGGTTTGTTCGGATTTTTTTCAGTTACAAAAATATTTCCAGACAATCCAAACACAAAAAATTAAGTTCTAAAAAAAATATGTCAAAATTTTTGTTTCAAGCTACATTGACATTTATATAAAGATTATGTTTAATAAAATGTATTTGACTAAATGTTGTTATTTGAGTTTTCATGACAACTACAAAAAAGTCACATAATTTTTTTATGATTCAGATTCAGCTACAAAATGCAGTTTAAATGAAAGATCTCAAATATGAAATCCAGTTTCCAAGTTCTAATAACAATTTGAATTCACAAACACAATTTAATTCAATATTTCACATATTTCAAAATCATTTATATTTGAAACTAGTTATACAACATAATTCGATATACCAACATATATTGACTAGAAACGGAGCATCGATATTTATTCTAAATCAAAGACAATTAAAATAATACTATAAAAAATTATTTTAAAATAACGAATCTTTACAAAACTAAATAACATATTCTATTATTCTAAAAACAACATATTTTATACGAACTATCCATATATTTTTGTAGGTTGTGTTAATTTATAGATTTCATAACTCATTTTAGTATTTCAATTTAATATAATTATAAAAATGTTATAATTTTATCATAAAGTAAATGTTTTAAACTATCATAACACCATTTATAAAATTAATAAAATTATATGGTTTTCTTAAATCAAATATCTATGTTATTTTATATTAACATCATTTTTTCATATTAAATAAGTTCAAATTAATAATTTAATTAGAGAAACAATGTTTAGTTAATGAAATAAATAAATTTACTCTGATGGATTTTCATGACATATACATCTATATATCTTACGTTAAAAAAAATACAATATTTAGTTGGCCCAAATTTTGCACGGACCAAAACATCTAGTAATTTGAATATTTAGTAAGTTGATAATAATAAAAGTATGAGAGTTGAATATTTTGTAAAGATACATGAATTTTGTTTGTTTGTAGTAATTTTTTTTGTTTGTAGTAATTTTGGACCAATGAAAAATATTAAGAACAAATATATGATTATACGTATACAAAACCAACATACAAAACAAAATGCTAAATCTGATCTTCTAAGTATTCCACATAGTCGACACAGTGATATTGAATATTCATGATATCCTGAAATATTCGGAACAAATATATGAATTGTGTTTTTTAGAAATATAAAAGAAAAACATATAAAACAATTACCAAAACTGAGTTGAAAAATACAATTACCAAAAAGTTTTAAGTTTTATCATTAAGTTTTATCAAATATTAAATAAAATTTCTAAAAATTATCGAACATTAAAGATTTTTTTTAGATTGTATAAGATTATTAGATATTCGTTCTTTTAAATATATTAATATATATAAAATTACATTTGTTACATTAAATTACATTAAAAAAAAGTGAAAATTGATGTGGGAGTGACACCTAGGAGAGATCTTGTTGAATAACGTGGGGTTGGATTACATTTGCACAGGAGAGCGTTTTGTTCCAGTCTGTGGTGCATTAGGCAAGTCACTTGTGGCGCAGTACTTTCCACGGCTTTTGAAGCTTATACTTCGTTGCTATCTCCGTTTATCGGATCATTCAAGGTTAGTTAACCTTAAAAAAACATAGAGATATTACAAGTTTCCCATGTGCTTAGCTTTCATGCTTGTGCTTTGTTATTTGTATCTGTTTAGAGCTTGTGCTGCACTTAAACACTGTCTCACTCACTCACTACGCGATGGCACCTTTACCTACCGCCTCAGAATCAGGACCGTTTTTGAGATTTGGGAGGTCCCAAACGCAAGTTTGATCTGGAATACAAAAAAAAATTTGGGCCCTAAGTTAAATATATTATGGTTCTACTAATATTCTAAAATTTTTTTTAAAAAGTAATTCATCATACTAGCATTAAATCAATGATTTTTTTTTCTAGGAAATAGTGTTTTATCCTTAAGATATAAACATTTTTTTTAAAATTTTGGAGCCCTAATTAGTCGGAGGCTCTAATCGAATGCTTGGGTTGATTGTGTTCAAGCACGGCCCTGCTCAGAGTAAGCTCTACTCTGATTTGACTTGGATTTGAACTAGTTTGTGTGTAAAGATTAAGTTAACAAGTGGTTTTTTTTTTTCCGGGAGATCAAACTGCAAGTGGGTGGCTACATCAGTTACGATACAAAACAAGTAAGGGCCTGACTGGTTTAATCGCTGCGGTTGCGGTTGCGGGAGTTTGCGGAAGCGGGCGGTTGCGGTTAAAAGCGGAATTAAGCTGTTTGTACGACTGGTGTAGCGATTGAGAGCGGGTGCGTTTGCGGGATGATTTTGACTGGTTGTTCAGCGGGTGTGAAAGCGGTTCAATAAAAAATTATCAAATTAAACACTATATATAATAATTAAAAACACTCATAACCGTAGTACAAGTTTAAAATATATAGAAATACCTTCATATAACCAATATAAAGAAATTTATAACTTGAATTATAACCTTAAAAATCATATAATTATTAATTGAGCAATAATAATAAAAAAATATCTTAGTTTATATTTTTAAAATTGAAATTTAAAAAAATACAATTATCTTAAGTTTTCAATAAAAAAGTTAAATCTAAAATGTAAAAAA
>KE153418.1:380549-399421 GCA_000411095.1 Aethionema arabicum
ATACACATACAAATAAAGCTTTGGAGCACACTTGTTAAAAAAAAAAATATAGATCCTTTATCACTCTACGGAACGCGAAAACGAACAAGAGAGATAAATACTCATTAAACTCGAATCAATTACTTGTTCTTCCCGGTAATGTTCGAAACTAAATCTTTGAGAAACTTAGCTGACTTAGTAATAGGCGAATTCATAGCCATTAAATTATACAAAACAATCTCAACTTCCTCCATTGATGGCCTTGCTTTAAACTCTGAAACTACCTTCAATGTACCACCATTATTTCCTCCTCCTTCTTCTTCCACAAGAACACTCCATCTTTCTCCACTTACAACACCATCTCTCACACATTTAAAAATCACTCCTTTTCTTTTACTCAATACTCCTTTCACTTCTAAACCTGTAAACGCATAAATCACTTCAAAAGAATCGATGAAATTACTCAATTCATCCTTAAAGGTAATCTTTTCTTCCTCGTATAACCATCTTGGATTTATCATCACTACTGGTTTTGATGATAAAGCTTCTGTCGCTGTTTTTACAGATTCTAATTGTGAAATCTCTGGCGCCATGAAAATTGCCACGTCAGCGGAGGTTAGATTTTTGTTGCTGAAATTTGAAATTGAAGATATGGAAATGTGTTGGATATGATCGGATTTGAAGATTTTGATGGCTGATTCGGAGAATGAAGAGTTAGGCCAGAGGAAGAGAAGTTTGGCTTTGGTGCCTCTTCTTGAGATTGGTATGTTATCGAAGATTGAGAGAGCGAGGTTAGAGAGAGAAGAAGGTGAATCATCGTCGAGAATTGGGATTTCTAGACGGAATCTAGGTTGTTTTAGTTTCTTGAGTTTTGGGGAGGAGAGCTTAGGGTTGTTTAGAGGTTTGATTAGACAAGAAGAGAGACAAGTTTTGGCTTGAAGAATTGCTTCTTCTTTGGAATTCGGAGGAGAAGAAGGAGAGGGAAGGGAGGAACAGAGAGGAACGAAGACACGAATTGTGGATTTGAGGTGTAGATGATATGCTGGGGGTGAAGAGAAGTTGAGCTGTGAATTGCGTGAGATAAAGGGAGACGATGGATTTAGGGTTTTGAAGGTCTGTAAATGGAGTTTGAAGAAAGTAGATGAAGCCATAGCTGAGGCTGGAGGTGAAGAGATAATGGATAAGGTCGTTGGTTCTCTCCAAATGAAGAAATTCGCACGTGTAAAGTAACTCTCGCACGTGCCACCGTATTTCAAATTCAATTTGTTTCTCTTGCGTTGGAGAAAAATTGAATTGGAGAAAGGAAGTCTGATCAGGTTCCGTAGATTTTGACAGACGAAAATGGCGATTGAAGCTTCAATTGAATTCTGGTGATAAAAGAATTTACCCTGTTACTGTCACTTCGATTTTTGTTCTTATCCTCCGGTTTCGTTTTCCTACAGACTTAGAAAGAAAGACGATACTCTTACTTTTCTGGATCTATCATCGTCTTTCATGGAAAATTGGCAAACAATTGTTTTGTATCTTTCAGATTTGACAGTAGAAGATTCATGTATGTAGCATAATTCTACATCGATAAGTGGCCATGGAAGACACATCGACGTTTTTTATTTTTAGGGTTCATGTAGGTCCAAGACAACATCTCTAGCACACACAGACACTTGGACGATTCCTTTTCTCTTACTTAGCAATTTCATCATTTCTATGGCGGCAATGAGAGACGTTTTGACCTGAAGAAAGAAACAGAGACGGGGAAATAAAATTACGTCGTTGATTATCTCGCTCGTGCGAAGTGATAATCCTCGCACGTGCCAGCCTTACAAAGCTTTTTTTTTTTCTCATCTTCAAGATTC
This sequence comes from Aethionema arabicum, assembly GCA_000411095.1. Lineage (NCBI taxonomy): Eukaryota > Viridiplantae > Streptophyta > Magnoliopsida > Brassicales > Brassicaceae > Aethionema > Aethionema arabicum. The sequence goes on from KE153418.1 coordinate 382,382, forward strand.
TCCTCTTCATGAGAACGCATTAAGTACAGTCTTTGTGATTAATTTACACGATTTGTCGATTTCTATGTCCTAAAGACGCAACATCCTCGATTCCACGGATTTGCTTTTCTACGGAAACCCAAATTCTCGGATCTGGGATTATAATTGGAAGTTTATGAGCTATTGATCGATCTTGATAGAGAGTGACTGGAAAAAGCTGACTATTATCAGGATCGGCAATGGAGTCGATATTGGCTCGCGCCTTGGAGTATACTCTCAAGTACTGGCTCAAATCATTCACCAGAGATCAGTTCAAGCTTCAAGGCCGTACTGCTCAGCTTTCTAATTTAGGTCGGTTTGTTCCCATGGTCTGAGTTCTTCAGTGGGTTTCCTGGAAAAATTTGTGTTTTTCTGATTCGGATTTTTGTGTGCAGACATCAATGGCGAGGCTTTACATGCCAGTATGGGGTTACCACCGGCCCTGAGTGTGACCACTGCCAAAGTTGGAAAATTGGAAATCATGGTATGTCTTGCACTGTGGTTTCTGATTTGACTGCTGTGGAACATTTCCATGTTATGCAATTGCTTTAAAAGAGAACGAGTAGCAAACCCTGGGATTGATTCTATGTCTCTTAGGGTCAAATTGGACTGATTAGCAGAATCTGTAGGTGTTGGTTTAGCTTTATTATTTTTGAGATGATTAGGTGATGTAAGAACCCTGTAATTCTGGAGCATATCTACCATGCCCACCTTTTCCCATCTGTAGATTTTGGATTCTTAAGGACGTGGCGTTGATTAGTGACAATTTTCACGACGCTAATAAAATTATACAATTTCAGTAAAGAATGCCCAGAAAAATATTATAGGTCTGTATATTTTGATGGAGCATGCTACAATTTCCACCTTGACTACACATAGATTTAGGGTTCTAAGTACAAAGCTTTTGGTTGTGACAGTTTCTTAAGTTGATATAGGATGAAAACTAGTCTTCTGATTTGGTCTAACTGTTTTTAGACTGGAATGTTATCTTATTTGTGGCTTTAGCTTACCCTGTCATCTAATTGTTCACCACAATGATTAACTATTTTTTTTTTCTTCTGGTTTTCTTCTCTTTTTCCCCCTTAAATAGCTTCCATATGTCAGTAATGTACAAACAGAACCTATAGTTGTGCAAGTCGACAGACTAGATCTTGTTCTTGAAGAAAATCCTAATGTTGATGTGACTAAGAGTCCAAGAAGGTACAGCTTTCACTTCTGCCCTGTCTTGATTGAGGCTTACTTGATTTCTCAGAATGTTATTGAATCTCATAATAATCTTTTTAATTTAGTACTCAGTCTCCCACCGCCTCTGGAAAAAGTAGCGGTTATGGATTTGCTGACAAGGTTTGTCATCTCTGTTACTTGGTCAATGGTCTGAAGTTTTTTTCACAAAGCAGGATACACTGATGGGATGCTTTGGTAGTTTTGTACTTGTTGATTCAATGATATAATCCTATTTTAGTTTTAATTTAGAGATTTATGGAAATGAAATCTCCACCTATCTTACTGCCTAAAAAATGCTTATCATGTTTTGGCCAATATCTGTTTGCAAATCTGAGTATAATAGTCATACCAAAATATTTGAGCGCTCATGTAGTTAGGTAGGTGATATTGTTGGCCTCCTTGTTCATGTGGTTGAATACTAGCTAAGGACATTACCCTTTTGACTGTTTGGAGGGATGATGTCAATTATCCTGAGGGTCTTTCTTTGGGTTCATGGTTTTACTGTATCCAATTTTGAGGCATTCATACAACTAACTTTAATTATGCTGATCAGATCGCAGATGGAATGACCTTACAAGTTAAGGTGGTCAATCTTCTTCTTGAAACTGGAGGTGGTGCTCATCGTGAAGGAGGTGCAGCCTGGTGAGTTCCTTTTACTTCATTCATTGTCTGCCCAGCAGTTAGGAGATCTAGCTTCACGTCTTTGCGGTGTTGGAATCTTTCTAAGCCAGTGTCCTTTAATTCAGAAATTTGGTTATTAACTTATTATTAATGAATAGCATTCAATTCATGCCTTTCAGACTTAAGGAGTACGACTGGACTACAGTTTTGTTTCAGTTTTCCTCTACTCGGAACTAATTATAAATGCCTTTGATTGTTTTATGTCTAATTTCTTATATTTTGTATCCAGGGCTGCTCCGCTTGCATCTATAACAATACGCAACCTTGTTCTGTGCACCACTAATGAGAGCTGGAAGGTGAGATTGCTGAGCATGATATAAGAAAACCATTTTCTAGAAGAATTAGTATTTCTTAATGAGTTTGTATTTACAGGTTGTAAATCTGAAAGAAGCAAGGGACTTCTCTACTAGTACAGGATTTATTTATTTGTTTAAGGTATTGATAATAGTTCTGTTTCTTGTTGTCCTTCATACTATATCTTTTATGGCATTCCATGCTAACGAAAATAGTTCCCAATATCTGTATATTTTCAAGGTGCTTGCTTTCTGAACTGTTTGTATTCCTTCCTGATAACTTTCTTTGATGATAATATATGCTTTGTTTTTCTACTTGTGATGCATGTATTATCCTCATCAGAAACTTGAATGGGAAGCGTTATCAATTGATCTTCTCCCACATCCTGATATGTTCACTGAGGCTAATTTAGCCCGCTCTGAAGATGACAATCTTAGAGATGATGATGGAGCAAAACGTGTCTTCTTTGGCGGAGAACGGTTTTTGGAAGGAATTTCTGGTGAAGCATATGTATGCTATGTTTCTGTTTGTCTTTTACTTGTACATATATGATATTATAGTAGGATAGTTGAAGGCATTGCATGTTTTGTTGCCTGATGGTGCTCTTGTTCAGATCACAGTTCAGAGAACGGCACTAAATAGTCCACTTGGGCTTGAAGTTCAGTTACATATTCCAGAAGCTGTTTGCCCAGCCTTGAGTGAACCAGGTTTGAAGGCAAATCCTCGTAATTTTCAAATGGAACGTTGATGCATAGGGATAACAAAGTCTACCGATTATTCTTTGGAACAGGGTTGCGCGCTCTTCTCCGCTTTCTAACCGGACTGTATGTATGTCTAAATCGAGGAGATGTGGATCCAAAATCTCAACAGGTCTTAAATTTTACATTCCTTAGTTTAAAGGAAAAGTTTGACATGAACTCTTTTCTCACTCTTCGATGGTATGGTTTCTGCAGTCTGTTGAAGCAGCAGGACGTTCTCTTGTCGCTGTCATTGTGGACCATGTATTTCTTTGCATTAAAGATACTGGTGAGCTTCTGCTACGCTTAAATTGAAAGAATCCTTCACTTGATTGAGTCAGAGTTTGGCTCTCCTCATGTTAGCTACGAGTGCAGTCTTGCATAGGACCATTGCTCTTCTTTCTTGGGTTTAACATTTACAACCTATGTTGTCTCTCAGAATTTCAGCTGGAACTATTAGTGCAATCACTCTTCTTTTCCCGGGTATGATCTCACTGATTCTTAGATTTTTATCTAGTTACTTGCATGCCATTAAACTTTCTTAGCTCTTGAAGCCAACCATTAGGAACTGTTATTTCTGTAGTTTTTTGTATACTTGTTTAAGTATAAGATGAGTTGAAAATTATCTATGAAAAGTTGGATCTCAAGTAATCATGAGGCGTTCCATAATGGAAATTAAGGAGTCAAACCATATTTTTTCTCTTGTTGAAATAGTTATTGCAACCAATAGGTTTGACAATTTAACTTGGTTGTCTCACTCTCTCTATGTCTCTTCCTAGTGATGGTTTATTCACTAGAGAGATTATTCACCTCATAGGATTTAATGCACTTCATTCCTCTGAGAATCATACTGATTGATATCTTGTTGTATAGCTCTGAAATCTGACATTGCTAGGCATATATACTTGCAGGCCTGTGTTTCAGATGGCGAACTAGCTAACTATTTGACTAAGATTATGATTGGTGGGCTATTTTTAAGGTGAATATACGATATGTCTGATAAGTATATAACTAGTTTATTCGATATCCCTAATTAGAGGAACCTGTCTATAGCCTTCTGTGAAATTTTAACTATGCTGCCTATCATCATCTTATTCATTTCACTATGTAGTTACTATAGATCTCCAGAGCATTTTGCATACTTCAAGATTTTCGTTTCTAATGGCTCTTTTCAGACCTTGTTAAATTACGTTTGTCGATACTATTTAAACAGTATACCATTTAATGCATGTCGAAGCCACAAACTCATTTGATAATGTATGCTATATATGTATATTGGTTATTGTGTAAAACTTTTAAATCTACTTCTACTGGATGAGCGTTTTCTTATTAGTTCTTTTGCCTTTTTCAGTTGTTTGTTTCACATACATTTAGTGTTGTTATGTAAACTATTACATTCTGCTTACAATATTTATATAATTTTCTCGTGTATGTGGTGGTTTCCAATTTTGAATAAAGTTCTCACACTTTCTAATGGTTGCAATTCAGGGATGCCTTTTCACGCTCTCCCTGTGCTCTTATCCAACCATCTATGAAAACTGTTGCAGAGGGCCTTGCAGTTCCTGATTTTGGTAGTAATAGTTCCAGACTTATTTACAGAAGTTATTTTTTCTGACAATCCTGTGAGATGTTGAAGCTTTTTCATGCTAATTCTTTTTCCTTCCATATATCTGAGGCAGCCAAAGAATTTTGCCCTCCAATATATCCATTGGACAGTGGGCCGTGGCAGTTAATTCAGGATATTCCCTTGATATCCTTACACTCTCTTCAGGTCAAGCCATCCCCAAAACCTCCACACTTTTCCTCGAAGACGGTTATCCAGTGCCAGCCACTCATGGTATGCTTGTGTCTGTCATGGAAGATCACCTTTTCTTCTCTTTAACATGTTATTCACCATTTTATTAAATTCTTTCTCAGGTACATCTTCAAGAAGAAGCTTGTTTAAGAATTTCTTCTTTTTTGGCTGATGGCATTGTTGTGAATCCTGGCGATGTTTTGCCTGATTACTCAGTTAATTCCCTTCTTTTCACCCTCAAGGAATTGGATGTTTCTGTTCCGTTAGAGATGAGTAACTTGGAAGATTCGACAGTTAAAGAACACGGTTCAGTAAAAAAGTCCTTTGCTGGAGCGAGGCTTCATATTGAAAACTTATCTTTTGCAGAGTCACCTATTCTAAAAGTTCGGTTACTAAACCTTGAGAAGGATCCTGCTTGCTTCTGTCTATGGGCTGGACAGCCTATTGACGCCAGCCAGAAGAAATGGGCAGCTGGAGCCTCACATTTTACTTTGGCTTTGGAAACATCTCCTAATTCACATGAACTTCAGAAGTCTGCTGGTCTGGAAATGGGTTTGTGGAATTGTGTTGAAGGAAAAGACGTCGCTATAGAAGTCGCTATGGTATCTGCAGATGGAAAACCACTGATAACAATTCCTCCTCCCGGTGGTATTGTTCGCATTGGAGTTGCTTGTGAGCAATATATTTCGCATGCTTCAGTGGAGCAGTTATTTTTTGTTCTTGACCTCTATGCTTACTTTGGTAGGGTTAGTGAGAAAATTTCGATTGTTAAAGAAAGCAAACGTCAGAATAATGTCTCTTTGACTGAAGGGTTGTTGGAGAAAGTCCCCAGTGATACCGCTGTAAAATTGTGTTTGAAGGATCTGCAGCTTAGATTTCTCGAGTCTTCCTTCACTCAGGATACGCCTCTCGTTCAGTTTCTTGGCAAAGATCTTTTCGTGAAGGTGACTCATAGAACCCTTGGTGGTGCCATTGCAGTATCCTCCAACGTATGCTGGGAAAGTATTGAGGTGGATTGCGTAGATACTGACACACAAGGCGTACATGAGAATATCTCGAATGGCCACTTAGTTAGCTCTAATGGGTGTACCCCATTGAGGCGTGTCTTTTGGATTGTCAACGGAAGAAGTGATGGAAATAGTGGCAACACTCTTATTACGCCTTTTCTTGACATAAGCGTAACACATGTGATTCCCCTCAGCGAAAAGGATATAGAGTGCCACAGTTTAAGCATCGTAGCTTGTATTTCAGGCGTACGCCTAGGAGGAGGAATGAGCTATGCTGAAGCTCTATTACACCGATTTGGAATTCTGAGTGCTGATGGCGGTCCAGGAGAGGGCCTGTCTAGAGGACTAGAGCAGCTATCTTCTGGACCTTTGTCAAAACTTTTCAAAACATCTATAGTTGATGACAGGAAACAGGGTATATTCCATCTAAATTGTTTCCATATCTTATATTTCAAGTGGAAAGAATCCCATTATCATATAAATAGTCTGTTTTTGTTTGCAAATGCCAGTTTTTCTAAGAACTGTTGAACATATATGTTTCTAGATGGAACTCAAGGAAATTGGAATGGAGATGATTTCCCGCATTTGGGAAGGCCAGATGACATTGATGTCTCTGTTGAGTTAAAAGACTGGCTATTTGCTTTGGAGGGCAGAGAAGGAGTAGCAGAAAGGTGGTGGTCTAACGATAATGAAGAGATTAGAAGAGAAGAAAGGTGTTGGCACACAAATTTCCGTCTTTTTCGGATAATAGCCAAGAGTACACCAAAGCTTGTGGATCAAAATGGGATGGAAAATCATTATGATGCTCGCAAGTATCCCGTGGAGTCGATTATTGTAAGGATCTCTTCACTTTATTTCCCCACAGCACATTAGCAAGACCATTGATAACTCTTAAGAGCTGCCTTTATCTTCTCGGGGTCCTAGAAATTATATTCTTGAATGCTATATATATGACTGTAGGCATCTACGTGCTACTGATGTTATATTTCGGAAATGCATTTATAGGTTAGTGTTGAAGGTCTGCAGACATTGAAACCTCAACTGCAGAAAGAAACCATTTCAAGTAATGGTTTACCTAATGGAGTTCACGGAAATGGTCACGTATCTGGAGGGGTAAACATAGAAGCTAATATTGTTGCATCTGAAGACAAATCTGTTCATGATGAAACATTGAACTGGGTTGCAGAAAGTCTAAAATTCTCTGTTAAACAACCTGTAAGTGAATCTCAGTTCGTTGTACCTTGGTCATCATTCCAGATAACAGTTTTGTATAGAAATTTTGTTCATTTTGTTCTTCGCACTGCAGGTTGAAGCAGTTGTTACGAAGGATGAGTTGCAACATTTGACATTCTTGTGCAAATCTGAAGTTGATGCAATGGGTAGGATAGTTGCAGGAGTTCTACGTGTTCTGAAACTAGAAGAATCTATTGGCCAGGCAGCTCTACATCAGCTAAGCAACCTTGGTATGTTTAACTCACTCTCCTTTGCTTCTATCTAAGACGATAGTTTAACATAGTCCACATCTTGAATCTGCATACACATGCCTTGTCAGTGTATACTATGCATAGAAACTACATCCCTTGGTTCAAGAGATTTTGTGTCTGAATCAAAGTAAACATGTTCCATGCATGTCAGTAGAGGCTTCTTTGTTTGTTCGTCTTGGAGACAGCGGCGACAATTTATGTTCGTTTTGTTGTTGCTGGTTCAGCAGCAGGTCAAAATGTTGCTCAGACCGGTCACTAAAACTTGTCATTAAACATGTTTGTTTACCTTGTCACATCGATAAGTCTCAACTGTTAAAAATTAAACGTTAGATTTTTCAGCGTTTCAAATTTTAATTCGTTGAAACTCTTCTTCGAACCAGCGACATGTAAGTCAACAAGACTTTATTGTTCGTCACTAACGACAATTAAACAAACAACATTACGTGTCGCTTGTCTCTCTCGTTCGTGGCTATCACCCGCTGCTTTATTTTCCTTGGCTAATTTGTTTAAGTGATTGCCTTTTTGTCAATGTTAATAAAAAAAAGATCTGTGGCATATGTTGCAGGAAGTGAAGGTTTTGACAAAATTTTCTCTCCAAAAGCGAGCAGAGCAAACAGTCCCAAGATCTCACCTTTTGCTGCATCTCCAAAAGCGAGCAGAGCAAATCTGGAATCTACCATTTCCTCCATAGAAGAGGCATCAGTAGAGTTAGAGGCCAAATGTTCAGCTTTAGTTTCCGATCTCAGAGATTCAGAATCTTCCACAAAGCATATTGATGGCATCAACGACCTTAAGCAGAAGCTCGAGAGCTTGCAGAGTTTAATGGCTAAATTACGGACCCAAATCTAGAATTTCCCCCAGAATCTATCATACGAGAAGAAGTGAAAACAGCTAATTCTTTAATGTATATAGTTTATATATAGAGATGTGAAGAGTTATATGAGTAAAACCTGGAAAATTTTGTATCCTAAATTAGGCCGTGGAAGTTCTAGGTATGGCCTAGAAACGATTTTTGTGTATGCATATGAGGAATTTTTGTACTTGCAATTACTTGAGATGAATTTCGACCATAGAATTGAATTGTGTTCATTTTTTTTTATTATGGTATTTATATTTTGAACTATTTTGGTTCAGTGGAAAAATAAAATTCAATTGTTAAAATGGTCTTTTAAATTCTAGATTTTGATAATAGGATTTTTTTAATTCCGAATCTTAAGAACCGGTTTGCTTAAACTAAAATCTTAAATTTAATTTTAAAAGCAGAGGATTTGTAAAAAATACACAAATTCTAGAAACAAAAATATTTTTGATATGCACCAATGTATTTATGTAAAATTCTTATGAAAAGTGTAGTTTTGCAAATGCCCGAATTAAATTTTAAGTTACATTTTGAAATTTGAGATTTCAAAATTTAAGAATTAAAAAACGATTTTCATTTGCAAAAAAAAAAAACAATTGTGTTAAAAAAAACAAAAAAAAAACAATTTTCATAGTTAAACTTGGGAGCTTTTCTTGATGCGTGTAGACGCCATGGGAATGTACAGCTCAGTGAAGTAGCAGCTGCAAAGCTGCTGAGTATGGAACCTAAGAAACCAGTCAATTATATCAATTTGGCAAGTGTATATGCAGCTACTGGAAAGTGGAACAAAGCTTTGAAAACAAGAAAGGTTATGAAAGAGTGTAGTTCATTGAAATCACCAGGATACGATACAGTCTTGTCTAATTCTCTGTAAAGTTTACTTCCACTTGGGAAGTAAAGGGTAAAATGGGTACAAATGTTAAATACCAAAGTGAAGTTAAGACAGTAAAAGTTACAACAGAGAAGTTAAGCATCCATTCCTCAACACTCTAAAGTTAAATCAGTTTCTAGAAAGACTTCTTTACTTGGTAATAACATCCCAACGCCATATTGTTCCATCATCACAGCAACCAAGAATTGTGCTACACACCATTGAAACAAACACAGAATATATCTTAATCCAATGTTATAAAGCCATGAAGTTCAATGAAAATGGGTACCTTCCATCAAAGGACATGGCGGTTTGTCTAATTGTAGATTTAGATTGTATGTGTGATAACCTATTTAGCAGCAGAATCATGTCAAGACTACAAACACACCAGAATGAAACTAGAAGATGTTTTATTAGAGATCAAAGATTTTGTCTGAATCTGAAACTACTTACTTTGTAATCAACTCAGGAGGACAAGTTCGTAAATCCCAGACGTATATCTTCCCTTCAAGATTTCCTACAGCATCAAATGGATAAGAAACTAAGTATACAACAGCGAGTAGCGTTAAAACAAAGAATCAGTTACCTATTGCAGCAGCGTTGAAATGGAAGTCACATGAAAACTTAATAAACCAGATATCACATGATGGAACTGGATATCTTAGAAGAATATCTGAAGTACCCTGCAAAACTCAAATCTTAAACTGTAAATTTTGTGATCAAATCAACGCAATTCTGTTCTCTTAGTGTTCTAAACTTCGCGCAGAAATGAGATTCTAACCTCTCCAGGAGATTGCTCTTTCAGTTGTGGTTCCCACAACAGAATCTCGTTGTCCACACTCTGTTCAATTTTGAATCAGATTTGAGCACAAAGGAGTAATAATGAAATCTTAGTCATCAATTAACTAACACTAACCTTTGAAAGAATCAAATCACCAAACCAACGGTTACAATCTACATAGTTTGAATGGACTGAAGCTGTAAATACCTATACATATAAGAACAATCATTAACATCTATGTCACTATTGTTACAAGTCCATGAAAAACGATACTCACCGGAAATTTAACATATTTTGTTGGAAACTTTGATGGAAGGTCAGTCCACGTAAATGACTTTTCGACATATGTCCAAAACTCTAAAGACAGATAGACAATAAGATCATACAAAACCAACCCCAAGGCCAAATTCTCATAGGTTTAACAGATGATTTACTTACCTTTCATTGACCATATTTTAACAGTTGTGTCCATACCACAACTAGCAAACCGATATATATCTGCGGGATGAAAATCCTACAATTCCAAGATAAGATTGTTATCTTAAACATGTATATATATTGAAGAGAAGCTATTAGAAAAGGATATAAAAACCATATTGGCTCACCACACTGAGAACTTCGTTACGATGACCTCCATCTCCAGCAAATATCAGAATACATATCCCAGTTTCAACATTCCACAATCGAACCGACTCATCCTTAATCCATATCATGTAACCACTATTAATTCATCAACATAAAATCAATATCAATATAGTAAAAAGTCAAGAGATATTTACCTTGCTAGCAGTAATCACAAGTGAGGGTTTTAAAGCTTGTGTCCTGATTTCATTCACTGAATCCCCATGACCCACAAGACTCTGCACATGTCATGGTCATGAAATACAAACATACACAAGAAGTTACATTTGCTAGGATATCAATAGCATCCATAAATTCTCCAATCACTGTAAAGTTTTTAAGAACACAATACCTTAAAAGTCTTTTCATTGTTAACATCAATGACTCGAATTACACCATTTAGTCCTCCAGCAACCGCAAATGGGTTTCCATTAACACCACATGCCCAACTTACAGTGTAAAATGATTCCTCCTTCTGATCTCAAAAGCACATATTTATACCCAAAAACGCATCAATGAAACTCAATTCCTTTTACTTTACACAAGACTTTAACAGAAAACTGATAAAATTAAGTTAAAAAAGTTCCTCACATCTTCATCAACATAGGATTGCAATGCAGCTATAGCACCACCTTCAAGACAATTGTAAATAGTAACCTAACCAAAAAAAAAAAGACAAATCCAATAAGTAGCTAGAAAACGAGAATTCAATTGAGCAATTTAAATTTAAACCCTAGAAAATCCAAAATTGAACTTAAATGGAAGAAATCAATGAGTATTAGTTCACAAAAGAGTAAAATCGATGAAGAATTTTACCCGATTACCACCAGCAGTAGCGAAAACATTAAAGTATCGAGCATCAATGAAATTGAAAACAACAGCGTACAAAGGTCTCTTCCCCTCTTGAAGTCTATTCACCGCTCGATACGATTTCTTATTCGATGGTGTTAATGATCCAACCAGCGATTCATTCCCTAAAGCTACCCTCGACATCACCAATCTCCTCAAGACTCTCACAGAGTTCTATTTCCCGTTAATGGAGACTCCACCAAATCCGCCTTTAAATACCAAACCGGTTTAAACGCGAATTTGGCGTGTGTCTGGTTTAGGGTTTCGTTAATCAACATTGAACCGTAATAAACCGTTTCAAATGGTTAAACCCCGGTTTTCCACAAGATTTAAGTTCAAATCATCATATTATCTTAAATTTAACAACAAATTGAAGTTAATGATGCAATAAACACCATTTAAAGTCTTAAAAACAACAATAAAATCTTCAAATCCTTACATAATCTCAAGATAATAAACCAAAGTTTATACTTAAGTCATTAGTTGGTAATCATATCCCAACGCCATATTGTCCCATCATCACAACAAGCAAGAATTGTGCTACAAAAACAAAAAAAAAAATAATTTCGTTCATAAAATAAATAATGTAATTCAAGTATATTTTAATTAGAGAAAAATATGGAAATATATATATATATATATATATATATATATGTGTATATACCTTCCATCAGTAGATGTGGCGGTTTGCCTGATTACAGAAGTGCAGTCCTTGTGTGATAACCTATTTAATAACATAATATAATATATAACAAACCAAAGTGAAATTAAAAAAAAAAATTAATATGAAATTACTTACTTTGTAATCAAAACAGGTGGGAAACTTCGCAAATCCCATACATAAATCACTCCTAATGGATCCCCTTATAATAATCAACAAAAAAAAATTAAAAAAATTATAGTTAAACAGGGGAAAAAACATAGATCACCTTATGTTATATATAAAAATAAATTACTATTATATCTTAAACATATAAGCAAGTGAAATATTAGCCTAAAACCTTCAATTTTTTAAGATTATAATTCAATATAAATCTTCAATAGTAACCAACAAAATATTAATTAATTTTTAATTGTATTTAATACTAGTTCTTATATCTTATTTATTTCTGTAATTTTTTTTATTGTAAATTTGTATATGAGAAATAGTGTAACCATTTTGTAGTTACCTATTGTGAGATAATTCCAATTTATGTCACATGAAAATTTAACGAAGTACACATTATGTAATGGACACTCATATTTGAGTAGAACATCTGCAGCATCCTACAAAAAAAAATATATATAAATACAAATATATATATTATATATAATATTATAATATATATTATTGTATGTTTGAATTATTTTTATGTTTGCTTTACATATAAAAATTCTAACCTCTTTTTGAGATGGACTTTTCGGTTTTGGTTTCCACAACAAAATTTCATCTTCTACACTCTGTGTATATTATGAACAAAGTAGATTTTATTATCATTTATTTAATTTTTAGTTTAAATATTTACATCAAATAAAATTTTATATAATTTATTCTAATTAACTAACCTTTGAAAGTATACAATCACCAAACCAGCGGATACAATCTACAAAATTTGAATGAACCGAAACTTTGAATTCCTATAAACAAAAATAATATTATTATCTATTGGTTTCAAAATATAAAATGTTTTCACATAATCTTTGTATCTGAAATTAAAAGAAATTATCTTTTTTTCCTCCGATTATAAGAAATTATCTATGTATAAAATATTATATTTTGACAATTGTATTCATATTTTATATTTATCACTGTAATCAATACATAAAAAAATACTGACCGGAAATTTGAGATGTTTGGTTCTGAATTTTGATGGAATGTCGGTCCATGTAAATGAATTTTCAACATGTTCCCAAAGACCTAAATACGACCAACACATAATAATATATTTATAAACCATAAGCTATTTTTTAAAAATATTTGATTTATTATTAGGGGTTAATTACCTTTCATTGACCATATTATAACAGTATTATCCATACCACCACTTGCAAAACGTAACATATCTGATGGGTGGAAATCCTAAAAATCACAACATAATATATATTATTTGTTGGTAAATATTAATATATTAAAACTAATAACTATAATTATTTTTAAACTTTCTATAAAATTGGCTCACCACACTGATAACTTCACTACGATGACCTTTGAGTCCAGAAAATATGAAAATACAAACTCCAGTCTCAACATTCCATAACCGAAGTGAATTATCCTATGTAACAAATATTAATTAATTTCAATATTATATATAAAATATAACAAAGTAGATAGTTTAATGGATTTACTTTGCTGGCAGTAATAACAAGTGAGGCTTTTGAAGGATGTGTTCTGATTTCATTTATTGCTTCTCCATGGCCTACAAGAGTCTGCATATGAAGATATTAATAATTTTAGTATAATTTGTTTTATCTTTTAAATTTTTATAAAAACTGCAATAATTTATTATATATATACCTTGTGAATAGTTTCATTGTTGACATCAATGACTCTGATTACACCATGAAGTCCTCCAGCAGCCAAAAATGGGGTTCCATTAGTACCACATGCCCAACTTACTGTGTAAAATGACTCATCTTTCTGATCACAAAACNGGCCTACAAGAGTCTGCATATGAAGATATTAATAATTTTAGTATAATTTGTTTTATCTTTTAAATTTTTATAAAAACTGCAATAATTTATTATATATATACCTTGTGAATAGTTTCATTGTTGACATCAATGACTCTGATTACACCATGAAGTCCTCCAGCAGCCAAAAATGGGGTTCCATTAGTACCACATGCCCAACTTACTGTGTAAAATGACTCATCTTTCTGATCACAAAACATATATATAATACCCAAATCATTTCAATGAAAAATATATTTTCTTCTTTTTTATATATTTCACACAAGAAGTTGAAAAAAAAGAGTTGATTTTGGGTCCAAATTAGTAAACTTGAATCTTAACTTTCAAAAGGTTATATTTTTTTTATCGTATGAATTACAAATCAATTTTTATTAGCTGAAATAAAAATTAAAATGTAACCATTATTACAAATCGATTTTACTCGAACTTGAGAAACGTATGTACTAAACATTAAAGAATATTGATGATTAATAGCTCCCACTATAAATGTTTTTAATTAAGAAAAGATATGTTCAACAATTTGTCAATAAAACATTAAAAAAATCTGTAGGCTCATGTTTCATATATTTATTTATATATTATGTTAAACAAAAACAGAACTTGTTTTTTTTTCATTATATAAAATATATAAGTCACATTGTCAATTTTGTTCAACCCCCTTAATTTCAGAACTGATATTAAATAGTCTTAGAATTACGAGGATCCCAAACTAATTTGACAAAAAAAAACATTTTCTTATATAGTTTAAAATATTTTTGGCAGAAAATGTTAGAAATGTATATATAAATTTGCTTACGTCTTGGTCAACATATGATTGCAATGCAGTTATAGCACCATCTTTGAGACATTGATAAATAGTGACCTGCATAATAAAAAAAATGGTATATTTAATGAGATCTATGATCAAACACAATAGAAATTAAATGAAATATTTATAGCCTTTGGATAAAACTCTTGTGAAAGAAACTCATGTATTAGACATTGAAGAATAGGGATAAAATATATTGCTGATTAATAGCTCCCACAATAAATATTTTTAATTAAGAAAAATATATGTTCAACAATTTGTTAATAAAAACTTCACCTTGAGCAAATAATGAATTTATTGCTAAAAAAAATTATTAGAAATGGAAATACCGAAGAGATGATGAAACTTTATTACAGATTTATAGTATCATAATCTATCATGTTGATGTAAAAATATATTGTATCTATATCCTCTATCTATCTTTCAATTTTAGTTATAAGCAATTAGTTTATATTGATGTTAATGATTTTAATATGTAAAATGACAGGGTAATCGAATAAACATTCGATTAAAAGATATAATTTGTTGTTAATTATTAGACTTGAAATTGAATGTCAAAGAACAAACTCGAAGTAGATTTTACCACTAGCTCACGATGTTTTCACTTCAAATGTTATACTTTATCATAGTAAAAAAAATTTTAACTTTATTTTATATAATACAGACACGTGTATACGCGCGAAAATATATCGTTATTAAACGGTTATATTATCTTACAAAAATTTTAAACATACCTTTGCAACGATTTAATATTTATATCCATCAAAATATCATTAAGTTGAAGAAAAAAATCAATCAAATGAATTCATTTCGCTAATTAAACCCAAATCTAACTCTAGATTTTTATCTTTTTATAATTCGGAAACTAATATGGTCAAATTATAATAAGATCTAATTCCACTTAGAGATAGATCTATCAAAATCCAAAATTCAATTCATTCAACAAATTAAAAATACATAAGCAACCCTAAACCCTAAATTCAATGAATCAAATACATAATTGAGTCTAATTATATTCAAAAAAACAATAGATCTTGTGTATAAAATAGATTTTTATATAAGAATTAATATTAATTTAATATAATTACCCGATTACCACCTGTAGTGCCAAAACAATTGAAGTAACGAGAATCAAGGAAATTGAAGACAATAGAGTATAATGGTCGTTTCTCTTCTTGAAGAATATTGCTCATTTTGTATTTTTTGTCGTTTGATGGGTTTGATGACGCAATCATCGATTCTTGTCCTAACCCTTCTTGCCACATTTTTCTCCTATTTCTCTGCTCTAATTTGGTCTCTAGAGTCTCCTGCAAATAACAATTGTTTATTTTTATATCAAACTCAAGTGAAGACTAGAGATTAAACCTAATAAGAGTTTTCAAACTTGGTTTAATTTGGTTAATTTTGGTTTGGTTTTGGGTTTTTTTGTAATTTTGATTTTTGAAAAAAATAATGATTTAATGAATTTATTTATATATGTGAGTGTGATATATAATATAAGGTGGCATATTAAAAAAAATTGAAGATATAATACTATCAAATTTTGAGAAAAGTTGATAGAAAATCAAGAGTGAAATTTGAAAACAAAGATTTAAAAAAATGTAAACTAGAAGAAATAATTAATATTTGAGATATGTATAGTTTGTTATGTTGTTTATAAAATAAATACTGATTGATTAGTTAAAGAGAAGTGATTGAAAAGTGAAAACCCATATTGAGATATTTTATTATAATAATATACACATAATTTTTTTAATAAATTGATGAAAAACTCACTTAAACTAGGACCATCTTTGTTCGTAGATTTTTATAAATAAGAATAAATTATTTCAGTCTAAATTTTATTGAGTTTCATGTAGATTAAACTTGATTATCAGTGCAATTTGGAGTTTGGATTTAATTTAAATGATTTGGGTAGTCAAATCAGCTTAAAGACACTGCTATAAGCGTAGATTCTACATGGTACATCTTCTATATATTATTTGAGAAGTACTTTTTTGGAGATACCTCAAATAAAACACTTATTTACAAGTTATGCCATTATAAATTAACTAAAATTTTTTTGTTAATAAGGGCAAATTTGGAAATTAAAAAAACTCATGTATTTCTTAAATGATAATTTTTTTCATAATTTTATTTATTTATTTAAAAATAGTATTTTTAAATTATATATAAATATATATATTTAAATTATATATTAATTTATATTTATTATACATCTAACAACTTATTATAATAATAAATATTATTTTTGAATTAATTATTCACAATAACATATTATCCTCTCTATATGTATTTTAATATAATATTATTTATATAGAAGCAATATTTTATAATAATG
>KE153418.1:414337-425519 GCA_000411095.1 Aethionema arabicum
TAATGATGATGGTGCTATGATGATGATGATGATGATACCTGTTCCACATGTTGAGCAAGCTTTTCTATGAGTGTTTCTTTAGTGATTTGACGTTTAGAGACATTTTCAAGCACAACTGTGTCTGCTTCTGTGTAACGTTTCCTCTTTGTTTTGTGTTCTTCAGTCATTTGTTTCAGAACAGAGTAGACTGCTCCCGTTGCGTCCGGGATGTATCTGCAACATTGTTGTTTAATTTTCAGGTTTTGAGCATGAACAGATTACTTTTTTGATGTTTTTTTTGTTTGGTACCTGGTTAAGCTACGTTTACGTTCTTGTTGTTCACGAGCTTGCATTTTCTTGACGATTTTGGATTTAAGTTGGATGCAGCATTGCTGAATTGCGGACTGATTGAGGAGAAAAATGACAAAAGTTAGATTTTTTAATAAGAGGTTTAAAAAGTTGAAAATGTTGAAATCTGATATAACCTTGACTGCAGTAGCGATTTCACTGATGTCATCTCCTATGTACTCTTTTCCTGTACCTTTGAATGGGATTTTTGTACTTACTATGGTTACAAATACTCCGATCTTATCTTGAGTTTGGTTAATCTTGTAACTATTCCAACTGCGAAAGATAGAACCGGTTTGCAGCATCTGAGACATACTTATAAGTTATAACACAAAGAAAATTAAGAAGAAGACTTACTTGATTCTCTTTAAGGCTGTTCTGGTGACGACATCACCTCCTTGTTCAAAAAGAAGAGGAATACGGTTTGCAAAACGGAATATGTTGATGCCCTGTTCAAATTCGAAAATGATTTTATAAGAAAGTGACAGATTATTATTTTGGGATTGAGATAAACTATTTTAAGGAAATCATGCTATGAAGATCATTCTTATGCCCAAGTTAAGAAGCTCACTTTCATTTTTAATAGGGATTACCGTGAAACGTACCCTCACTTTTTCCGTTTTGCAAAAATAAACCTTTCACCTTTTAATTTGGTTTTTCAAACCCAACCTTTTAAAATCCGGGTTTTTGCCCCTTCACCTTTGATTTAAACCCTCATCTTTCAATTTGGGTGTTTAAATCTCAATCTTTCAAAATCCGGTTTTTTTTTAAGATTGGGGTTCAAAAAACCAAATTGAAAAGTGGAGGTTCTTTTTGCAACAACGGCGACGATTTTCATGCTCAACTTTCAAATCTCTCATTACTCTTTTTGGTGTTTTTGCAAGCTATGTTGTGGAATGAGAATACAAAAGAATAAATAGAAAGGGATATGACTTGCCTGTTTCACATCTCTTCCGCCTACACTAACACCAGCTTCAACAATGAAAGGATGACCTTCGAAAACCTGAGCACTGAACAAAGTTTCCACGATGAATTCAGCACTTAAAGCAGCAAAAATCCGATTAACGGCAAAGAAGGTAGAAGGTTGCAAAGACAACCTGCCTGAATACGTAGCCACCATATCTGGGTGCAGCTCCTTGATAATCCCCAGACGAAGATTGTATTCTCCTGCAGGGCTCAGACACTACAGGAGAGAAATACAGTACAATTAGAGCTAATTCTTGCAGTAATCCAGTTGTTCTAACAACTTTATTTTGTAATAAGAGCCTAGAGACAAACACATCTTTGGAAATTATAAGCAATTCACTAGGAATTGCTAAAGACAAAGCCGTTGCTTACATCACCACTAGGGTCATCGAACTTAGCCTGGCGGAATAACTGATGTATGCGAACCATCTGCTGAGATGTCACAGATTTGACCACCATGTTAGGGCTAAAATCAGGTCCCATTTCACCTGAAAGAAAGAAAACAAGCATAATCGTGATTGAATTCAATTCAAGGGATAGCACACGAGTATGGATGATATGCTTCTATATATTATAACAGGCAAACTAGAGTAGAACAAATGCATCCAAATTAAGCAATCATAATATAATACTCCTTCTAAGCATGTAAGAGTTGTGATACAGACAATTTTTCAATAGATATCAGAGCAATTCTCTGGAATAGTAATGTAGGAGTAATGTCAACTGTGTTGTGGCTAGAACTAATAGACAACTTCAGAATGAAATCCCTGTCATGAATCTCTTACCAATTAGTCGTGTTGCAAGGGTTTTGTTTATATTCACAAACTCATGCTGAAGAAACTGCAAAAGGGTCTTTTTGGATGTGTCTGTAATAAGGCGCTTGATAAGCAACAAGTCAACTGATGAAGGATGATGCTTTGTCTCAATAGGAATAGGGGGCATCACATCTGTTCTTCGAGTAAATTTTATAGTGATATTTTTCCTACATGAAAAAAAGAAATGGAAAACTCAACAATGATGCACATAATAGCTATGAGATATCAGCAGGAAGATAGAGAGTGTGAGAGAGAGAGAGAGAGAGACGTACTCTGGTGTATCTGATATAAATTTAAACAGGAACTGTGCATAAGGCGTAATAACAGCCATTTGACGCATATAGTGCAAGATCTTTGACTGGAAGAAGAAAAAGATATAAGTATCGGTGCATGCACAAACATCTAAAGAACGCTTAAGAAATAAGATATAGCAGCATAGCTAAGAAAGGACAATCTACATTACGTACCCTGTATGTTGTCCAGTTTCCTTCAATTACCACCTGTATTTCGGCCCCATGCCATCTCTCTTTGTTGTCTTTCTTTTCATGTAGATGAACATGAGGAATATTCCTGAAATTTTTAAGAATGAATACCTTGCATAAGATGTGGAATAGTAAAAACGATTTCATGGCAGTTACTGTCAAATGCACAGAAAATGCTTCAGAGATGATATAAATGCATTCAAGGAGTACCTATGAATATCGATATCCAGTCTGCAGAAAGTAACATAGTTTTGGCTCTTCATTGATGAAGAGATCTCTATGGGGAGGCCTGTACTCATTTTGGACCATATTAAGGCCTGCAAGCCAGGAAAACTTAGAGAAACTAGAGGACTTTAACAGCGTCTTTGGGAAAACAAATGAAGATGTGAAGGGCATAATTGCATTAAATTGCACAACCAAAGGTTTAATCGTTAATAGACATGCATATTTTAAACTAAGGAATGAACATCATTTGGTCATAGAATGCTAGGTCGATATAATATCAAGCATGTCATAATAGCTAAAAGAGGGAGAGAAGTCTAAATTTGAACTTGAGAATGAAAAGAGTACCATCTTTGCACCCAGACCGAACTTTCCACGCGTTTGCTTCAGTCCATACTTCGTCCCCGACAAAACTGTAAGAAAAATAGTTTGTAAATCTAGCCTCAATAATCAAGGTTGATGCTAAATTGATAAAGTAAATGGGGTCCCTCATTGGTTATTGTACCTCTCCCGAACATATTTGGGATGTCATCATGGGGCATTCCTTTACCGTTATCCTACATAAGGATCAACTCCAGACATAGGTAAAAATTCATAAGAACATAAATAAGGATATGCAGGCATATATTAAAAAAAGACTATATTAAAAATTGCAGATACACATTGCAGTCATAGTCAAACTCTTACCCTACATGTCACCTTGTAATAAGATGCTTCACCTCGGGCCTTTGAAACCTTTGAGACTCCAGGCTCTTTGTTTTTCTTTCCTGAGGCCAAATTTTTAGCTTGTATTTCATGGGTTCGAGCTTCCTTTGCTAACCTTTTCTACATATTAGGGATCAATTACACTAATTAGAATTGTTAACTCATTTTTGAATAGCTCAGATGATTTCAGAGGAGTAAAACTTCTTGAACATAAAACAAAAGCAGCTTAAACGCATAAGCATTTGACCAAACAGAAGATGAGAGCAGTGAACACAATTCACACACCTCACGGGCCTTCTCTGTCTCATAGTCATCATAGAGTTTTGTGTCAACACGTTCCCGATCAACAAGACCAATCATGGAATTGAACTTAGATTTCACAATCTCTTCTCTTCAAAAAGAAAAAGGAGACAGTCAAATCTACAGATGAGAAGAAAGCTAAATGAAGATGAAACAACAAAATCTCGATTCACCAACGCCTACATTTCCTCCAACCAAAACTAACATACTTAATTATTACCAGTATCTCAACATATTTGTCTATACGCAAAATTAGGGAACGTACATTGTTACTTCAACCTCTGGAAGCTCTGATATCGACTCTGCAGAATCAAGGGCATTTTCAACAAGCTCTCTAACGGTAGTATATAGCGACTTCCCAGGCTAAAATTCACAATTCAAAACCTCATTATCGAACAATTCAGATTCGCGAAAAAGGAATTATCGATCGAAACAATTGAATTACAGAGATGGAAAGAATCCCTGAAATGAAGCTAGGTACTAGAGAGCATCATTTTTTCCTCGAAATACAAACATAAAAGGTTCATCAAGTTACTTGAAACCTACAAATCGGGACTCACATTATCAAATCCAGCAATGTTCTTGTTCTCTGCGAAAAACTCAGCTGGCGATTCTGCAAAATCACGAACTCAATATGAATCAATTCAGCTCAATTTTCTCCATAACAATCTCATATACACTCAATAAGTTCAAAGATTAGCATTACTCTGCTTGAGTTTGCTGTCTTTGCTGTTCTTAGGGGTCTTTGAGTTGCCTTTCCTCGTCTCAGCTGAAACATCACCTCCCGCCATGAAAAGAATTGAAAGAATAACAAAGAAGAATATCTAAAATTGAAGAAGATGTAAACAAGAATCTAGTCAACCAAATCTCAACAAAACTTTGGTTTCAAAAAAAAAAATTAAATGCAGAATCTAGGGTTCTGTAAAGGAGGGAAGTTACGAATTGGAGAACAAAGAGAGGATAATAGGGGCATATTAGTAATTTAGTAATATGTTGTAATTGCTGTCGGCTTATGCGTCTGGCCGCGTTTGCGTTTGAATCAAAAACGCGATATTAAAAGCCGCATGTTGAGTATATGAGCAGCAACTATACTCCATCTGGATCATCAACTACAAAATTGAAAATCCTTCACTAGATCGGAAATACAGCAAAAATGGCGAATCCTCCTCCTGGCATTGCCATTCTCGGAGCTGGAATCTTCGTCAAAACGCAATACATTCCTCGATTAGCTGAGATATCTGATCTGTTCGCTCTGAAGGCGATTTGGAGCCGTACTGAGGTAGCATTCTTCCTTTTTCCATTTCAAATACTTGATTTGGTACGAACCGTACGAAATACCTCGATGAACTGATGGCAATTTCAATAGGAATAACTAGGAATCCGTAGCTGTTTAAGGAAAATGAAGAAACACCTGATGAAACTATACTAAAATTGCCAAGAGATTACGCTTGATTTCATTCTGATATCGTCATTTGATGATTTGGTTATGATTGAAGGAATCTGCGAAAGGAGCTGTGGAGATAGCACGAAAGCATTTTCCTGAGGTAAAGTGTAAATGGGGAGATGATGGTTTGAATGAGATCATTCAAGACAGTTCAATTGTTGGTGTTGCTGTAGTTATTGCTGGGCAAACTCAGGTATCTTCAAAAACTAGTATCCAATGCATACAGTCTGGCTAATGCATAGAAATACCCTTACTGACATAAGCTGGTGAATCCAACCTCTTATGGTGCAGGTTGAATTGTCATTGAAGATGCTAAAGGCAGGGAAGCACGTCCTTCAAGGTGACTTTTCCTCTTGATTAATCGTAAAAGACCGTCTTCTTTATTCAATAACATCACTATTACTATCTGTAAATGCATCCTAACTCAACATGTTAAAGCTTTTCCTCTTTCTTGATATGTTATGTTGCTGTCCTGGATCGACCTGTAGAGAAGCCAGCTGGTGCTTGTAAGTTGAACACTGCTCTTCTTTAAATCAGTTTGATGAGCTGTTTAGGTTCTATCCGCCCTTATTAGCATTGAAACGTCTTGAAGCCCCATTTTTTCATTTTAAAGCATGAGTCACTTAACGTAAACTCAAAAAGTTCCTGGTTACTCCACTCAAAGTGCTGTTTTGACATCATTTTTTTGTTGTAGCGATTGATGAGATGTCTACTGCCATGAAAAACTACAGCAATATCTCAGCTAATTCTTCATCCCATCCTATCTGGGCTGTAGCCGAAAATTATCGTTTTGAGCCAGCTTTTGTTGAGGTAACTACTGCTTTTTGGGTCTTTGCATTTTTGGGTCTTTGCATTTTTGGTTTAACAAGTGGCAGTATTCTTGAAAGAACTCATGATTGCTTTCAACAGTTGAAGAAACTGGTAAAAGAAACTGGAGATATGATGAACGTTCAACTTATTGTTGAAGGATCAATGAACAATTCCAATCCTTATTTCTCAAGCTCATGGAGACGTGATTTAAGCGTATGTAATGCATTCAGCTTGCTTACACTGTAACTTATCATGCTACATTCTCTTTGCTTAAGACCGGCATGTATTTACCATGAAGTATTCATTTGCAGGGAGGTTTCATCTTGGATATGGGTGTGCATTACATCGCAGGGTTAAGAATGGTATTGTACAACTTCGTTTACTAACAAGTTTCTTCGACATCACGTGGCTGATTTCATATCTGATTTGTCATAAACAGCTTGTTGGATGTGAAGTGAAGTCAGTCTCAGCCTCCACTTCTCACGTAGATAAAACTTTACCTGGACCAGACAATATAACATCAAACTTGTAAGCAAACATCAAGCCCTGTTCTTGGTTTCACATGAATACTAATTCATGACGTTTCTTGCTCCTTAGTGTACTCGATAATGGATGCTCTGGAGTATTTGTTATGGTCGTGTCTTCAAGGTCTCCAAAGGCATGTACTAAAACTCGAAGACTCTGCTTTTAACAGTGTTTGTATAGCCTCTTTAACAATCTTCTCACAACAATCCTCTGTTTTAGATATTATGGAGAGTCGTGGGACTTAAAGGCACTGTTCAACTTGAGCGTGGCATCCAAGATGGCCGCCATGGTTACCTGGTTTGTATTGTTTGAAGCTACTCACTCTCATTTCAAAACACGAAATAAGTAAAAAAGCCGTGATTTTTCGACACTTTTCAGGCCACGATCTACGAGGAAGAAGGGACGACAAGAACCATCTTTTACCCGTTTAGTGGAGTGACTGAAGAGTTAAAAGCGTTCTTTAATGACATTTCAGAGACAAAGCTCAAGGTAGTAATGCAAGAACTCAAAACATGGGTATGTAGTATTAATCTAACTCTCTTGATTTGTACCCTTGAATTCACTGCAGAAGGAACCAGAGCCTCGTTTATCATACGTTGAAGGAGCTCGAGACGTTGCTGTTCTAGAGGCAATGCTCGAATCTGGTGCAAAAAACGGAGCTGTGGTCCCTGTCACCAAATTCTTGATTTAACCAATCATTGATTAGACGGTCCAAGAGGCTATGTTGGAATAATAATGATTTCATTTTCAAATGAAAATATATATTCTACGATTAAAGCTTTATGAATTGTGTCACGAGCTTCTAATAATTACAATAATAGTCTTAACGATAACAGCCTAAAACATTTCTGGACCAACCTAAGTTCAAGATAGGAAAAAAAACAACTAAAATAACGAAACCAGAAGACACCTTTTATGAATGCTATGACTTCAGCTCAAAGCATGTGTTCAAATCCTCCACCTTGATGAGTCGGGACACGACCAACTCCAACATTGTGAACTAACTGCTGCAGCCACCTCCTTGCAGTTTGATCTTCCTGAAAAAAAACCAACATGTTAACTTAATCTCTATCAAGAAAAATGAGTTCAAAATCAGTGTACAACTTACTCGGAGACAGTTGCTAAAGGTGCCATCGCGTAGTGAGTCAGGGAGACAGCTTCCAAGTGCAGAACAAGCTCTAAGTACACACAAGTAACAAAGCACAAACATCAAAGCCACGCATATGAGAAATATGTAATATCCTGTGTTTTGTTAGCCAACTAACCTTGGGTTATCTGATAAACGGAGATAGCAGCGAATTATGTGCTTCAAAAGCCGTGGAGAGGGCTGCTCCACAAGAGACTGAACCATATTACCTAATACTCGACCAACCGCAAAAAAACGCTCTGCTGTTGTGCAGATGTAGTCCATCCCCACATCATCCAACAAGATCTTCTGGACTATAAACGTTGCAACCTGAAAAGAGCATGTTAATTTGTAAATAAAGTGTTAGCACAATTTTTTACTGTACGCCAGCTCACTGATGCAAAATTGTCTCTTTGAAACTTTGCAGTCACCGACTGACCGACTTATGTAATATAGATCAATGACGAAGAGACATTCAGCAGTCAAAAATTTGGATAAAATAGTCACAGTTCAGAGAAACACTATCAAGAAGAGCCAACGTTTCTTAGGAGAATTCAAAAAATTAGGATTGGGAGTTTCATTATATTGCTTTAAAATGCTAAAAGTGTGCAAAATGATACAGTAAAATACTGAATATAAAACTGAATAAATCTGAAACTGTGCAAAATGATACCGTAAGTTAAAAAGCTTACAGTTTTTGAGAGCTCACTCCCCATCTCCATGGTGCGGAGACACAGAGGAATTATTTCAGTGGAAAGGAGGAAACTGATGACCTCCGTATCATCAACCTGGTTAAGAAAGTGTAACAAGGACACTAATTAGCAGTAAGAATTATAAATTCCACTGTCTCCTTTGCGTGGTTAGATCCAAAAAAAGGGAATCAAAGTACAGCAAAGAAACAGGTTGATTTACCTTCACAAGTGCACCAATGACACCTAAACTAGTAAGTCGTAGGTACTCGAAAGGCCTTGATTTACTTGTTGTGTTGAGGAAAGGATACAGGTACAATGGAATATGAGCTGTGCACATAAGAATGCACAAGGCATATGAATGAATTTATCAGCTATCACAAAAACATTAGGTAAAAAAATTGTTTGCATAAAACAGACAAAGTATCTGATAAGAGTAAGATCATTACCCTTGAGAAATTGCATTCTTGTATCGGAATGAGAAGCTACACACTGCAGAAGTAAGACAGCAAGACAGAATAGTATCAGGAATTTAATGAATTCTGAAAATTTATGACCATGAAATCAAGCATTCCATAAGAAGGTGAGAAATCATCTACTTGAAGAAGGGCGAGTGAGTTGCAAACACGGTTTGATTGAGCAGGAGTCAGATTTGGAGGAGTAAGAACAGAGTAGATCGAGACTATCTCCTACAAGTAGACGAAAGCGATGCTTAATTAGTAAAATAGGAAAGAATCCATTAAAACCAGCATATCGATTAGAACAATAATGGATTTAAGCCATACCTGCAACAAGGCAGCAATAGTACCAAAAGAATTCCACAACAACGGTGCTAAATCCTGAAATAGTTCCCTTTTCTACAACAATAAAAAGTATGAAACCAGTAATTAAGATACTGAAATGAAATACTCTACATTGCAAGAAAACTTGATTCTGCACAGTTTCAACGTCTATAGAAACCACTGGAACCCTAAACGAGCTGTTCAACGTCTATAGAAACCACCGGAACCCTAACTTACGATCAATAATCTGAAAAGAAAAGAGATGGGCCGAAAAACAAGTGAGAATGTAAATATTACCTTGGAAAGCTCAAGAAGAGCATTCTCTCTGAGATCAGGATTGCTAAGATCGAGTACCAACTGCTCAGCGGAGGCGAGATTCCGATCTTTGTTGGCCGGAGCTCCGGTAGAACCTTGAGCCGACGTGCTTGGACCACCGAAAGGAGTACCCATGGAAAGAGAAGGAGGTAGATTCGCCATTGCTGATCGCTTCTCGTAGGTTTCTTGACTTCTTCACCGATTCGGCTACTTAATCGCAATTGATGTCGTCGTAGGGTTGGGGAAATTCAGTTCAGATTTCGATTTTGAATACGGTTTAGTTCAAAGACGAATTAACGAAGATCATATAATATATGGTTAGTTTTGGTTTGGTTTGGTTTAGTTTCGGTTTTTGGTTTATTAAAATTAATACGGTTTAGTTAATATCTTCCTTATATTAATACCGTATATTGCCTTCCGTTGCTATAAAAAAAAAAAAAAAAAAATTTCCTNAATGAAACGTATCCATTAATTTTAGTGTGTATATCTAATAAAATCTATCTATTTTAAGAAATTCCATACCGTGTATTAATAAAAATAAATAAGGGAAAAATATTAATTTCCTAAAATATGTTCAACTAAAAATAATTAAGGGAAAAATATTAATTTCCTCTTCAAGCTTTTTCGCCGTTAGAGATGGCCGGAGAAGATGTATATATCTATATTAACATAAAGTATTTTTTGCTTCCGAAAAAAAAAGTATTTTTGCTGCGACAAAAAAAAAAGTATTTTTGCTTGAAATCTTCATTTTCGTATATGAATTTAAATAGATGTGTAAACCTCCCTTTTGTTTAACCATAAAACCAGTATTAATTTTCATATTTCAATATTAATTAATCTATAACTTAATAATTCTTGATTTTTAAAATCTATCTATACGAATCACAAGCCAAGTGTGATTTTCACAATTTTTTCAATTTTTATTAATATAAAATTTCACGTTTTTTCTTTTTTAAATTAAAATTAATTATATTAATTAAAGTAAAAATGTTTGTATAACTTAAGTCTATTAAATTATAAAATAAAATTACAAATTTAAATTTTAAAAATAACTAAAATTAATTGAAAATTAAATCAAAGCTCAAATACAATTTTTTATTAACTTTCACGTTTTTAAAATTTGTGATGAATTTTAGGTATTTGAATAGGTTATTATGTGGATTTGAAGTGTTTTTTAATTTACACATTTTTAAATGTTGGAGTTTAACACCAAATCCTAATGTTTTTTTACATTCATCTCTATAAAAGTTTTAAACAGTAAAAATAATTTTAATATATACTACCATATTTAACCACCTTAATTAATATCATTGTTGAAAGGACTAACTAAAAAATAAAATTGTACAGATAATTCAAAATAATTAAAAAGGTCGGTATTGGATTTTTGTAACATTAAATGTAAACATCACATCTTACATATATTATTTGGGGAGTACAAATTTAGAGACCCCCAAATAAATCTATTTATTTACATCTATGCCATTGTTAATTTGATTAAAAACATTTATGATTAAATTTAATGTTAGGAATAAATCTGTCTAAAAAAATTGTAAAATATGGAAATAAAATTATTATTAAGACATAATATGATAAATATATTGCTATGTATTAATTTAATTTATATTTTTAAATAATGACTATTATTTTCTATATTATTTAATTAAATGTATTTTT
>KE153420.1:73300-85491 GCA_000411095.1 Aethionema arabicum
TCTCATTCCACATAAAAGCATACTACACTAAATGACCAAATACATAGAGCTTAAGAACACATCTCATAAATTTCAACGTTTTTCAAGATTCAATTGTACAATAATGTCGACAAACTCAATCTCATCTTCAGTGACTATCTTAGCGATGAAAATCTAACACAAGAAACCAAAGATCTCATTTCTTCTCTTCCAAAAGAAGAAGGTTGGTTAGTTAGTCAAATGTTTGAGTTCCAAGGACATTGGCACACACCAGCTCTCTTACAAGGAATCTTAAACTGTCAAAAACAGTTTAAAGCTCAAGATTCCGATATTATCTTCGTTACTAATCCTAAATCAGGCACCACTTGGTTAAAAGCTCTTCTCTTTGCTCTCATTAATCGACACAAGTTTCCAATTTCTTCTACGAATCAACATCCTCTTCATGTTAACAATCCACATCTTTTAATCCCTTTCTTGGAAGGAGTTTACTACGAAAACAGAGATTTTGACTTCCCAAATTCGTCTTTTCCAAGACTTATGAACACTCACATCTCATATCTCTCACTTCCTGAATCTATCAAGAATTCGTCTTGTAAGATTGTGTATTGTTGTAGAAATCCTAAGGACATGTTTGTTTCCTTATGGCATTTTGGGAAGAAACTAGCTCCTAAGGAAACCGCTGAGTATCCGATTGAAAAAGCGGTTGAAGCGTTTCGTAAAGGGAAGTTTATAGGTGGACCCTTTTGGGATCATGTGTTGGAGTATTGGTATGCAAGTGGCGAGAGACCTGAAAAGGTGTTGTTTGTTACTTATGAAGAGATGAAGAACCAAACCGGAGTTGAGTTAAAGCGAATTGCAGAGTTCTTGGGATGTTTTAGTAAAGAAGAAGAAGAAGAAGAAGAGAGAAGAAGAAGCTTGGAGGAAATTGTGAAGTTGTGTAGCTTTGAGAGTTTGAGTAATTTGGAAGTGAATAGAGAAGGGAAATTGCCTAACGGAATTGAAACTAAAGCTTTCTTTAGAAAAGGAGAGATTGGAGGATGGAAAGATACTTTGAATCAGTCTTTAGCTGATGAAATTGATCGAGTTGTTGAAGAGAAGTTTCGAGGTTCTCGTCTCAAATTTACTTGTTGAATCCATAAAATTTGTTGTATGTGTTTTGTTTTAATTTTCAATAATGGTGTTTTTCTCATCAAAATTGTAAGTTTTATTCTGCTTGGTCCAACAAGTAATTGAAAGTAATTATAACATGTTGTGAACTTGTATCTTTGTTAGGCATATGTTGAAATATATATACATTAGATATCAGGATATAAGAGTAAATAGGAAATCCTAATGGGCCTAATGAGCCTTTTAATGAGTCCATAAATATGTTTTATAACACTCCTTTTTGGACGAAATAACCGTGCCCGATACTCAACCGGGATCCCTATAATGTGCTGGGGAATGTTGCCTCATTAAAACCTTACCAGGAAAACCCAGTGGAAAAAACCATGGTGAAGGAAAAAGAGTACAACACACATTACTCCCCCTGATTTGAGCATCACTGTAGATCCTTAAGTCTACGCATCCCAATCTGATAAATGAGCTTCCGGTGCGTTCAAGTCGGCAATGACTTGGTGAATAGGTCGGCTGAATTCTCACATGATCGGACCTGCTGAACCTTAACCTGACCATCCTTCTGTAATTCATGAGTGAAGAAGAACTTGGGCAGAATGTGCTTCGTCCGATCCCCTTTGATATAACCGTTCTTGAGCTGAGCAATGCAAGCCGCGTTGTCTTCAAACATCACCGTTGGCTCCTTATCTTTGTCCATACCACAATCTCATTGGATGTGCTGAGTCATGGACCGCAACCCAACACACTCTCTACTAGCTTCGTGAATGGCCAAGATTTCTGCATGGTTGGATGAGGGGGCAGCGAATGTCTGCTTCATAGATCTCCAAGAGATAGTTGTTCCTCCATGCGTGAAAACATAACCAGTCTGAGACCTGGCACAGTGCGGATCCGATAGATATCTTGCATCAGCAAAGCCAACTAGTCCATCCTTGTTGTGGTTAGTGTAAAACAATCATAAGTCCTTAGTTCCTTGTAGGTACCTTAGGATGTGTTTAATACCGTTTCAGTGCCTTTTAGTTGGACATGAGCTAAAACGAGATAGGAGGCTCACGACAAAACAAATGTCTAGTCTAGTGTGACTAGCCAAGTACAATAATGCTCCTATGGCACTGAAGTATGGCATTTCAGGACCGAGAACATTTTCATCGTCCTTCTTTGGACCAAATGGATCACTGTCCAATCCAACGCTCCTAACAACCATTGGGCTGGTCAATGGGTGGGCCTGGTCCACATTAAATCTCTTGAGTACCTTTTCAATGTATGCCGATTGATGCACAAGGATTCCATCTTTGATGTACTCAAGTTGTAGCCCTAAACAGAATTTAGTTTTGCCTAGGTCTTTCATTTCGTATTCTGCTTTTAAGCATTCTACTGTTTGGGCGATTTCACCAGATTTTCCGAGGATGTTTAAATCATCCACGTATACTGCTATGATCACAAATCCGTTGTTTGTGTATTTTTTGATGAAAATACATGGACTGATCGGATCGTTTTTATAACCTTCTCTGATGCGATATTCACTTAACCGGTTATATCACACACGTCCGCTTTTTTTCAGTCCATATAGGGATTTGTTCAGCCTAATACAATGCTGATCTCGAGATGCTTTCTTATCTTTAAGCTCAATGCCATATGGTAATCTCATATAGATTTCATTGTCCAGTGGCCCATAGAGGTAGACGGTTACAACATCTGTTAACGCAAATCTAGGTTTTCTCTTATGACCAAATTTATGAGGAATCGAAAAGTAATTGCATCCACTACAGCAGAATAAGTCTCTTCATAATCGATTCCGGGTCTTTGTGAGAATATTTGTGCTACAAGCAGTGCTTTGTATCTAACGACTTCACCGAGTTCGTTTCCCTTACGCACAAAGACCTATTTGTGGCCCACTGGTTTAGTATCGAATGGTGTCCTTATGATCGGACCAAACAAATTCCTTTTCTTTAGACTATTTAACTCCACGTTTATGGCTTCTTTCCACTTTAGCCAGACTGATCTAAGAGTGCATTCAATTATAGACGTGGGTTCTAGATCCTCTTGCGTATTCGCAACCTCAAGTGCTACCTTGTATGCAAAGATTGCATTTATGTCGACATCTTGTATGTTCCATTGTGTTCTAGACAAGCTATAATTGATAGAGATTTCATTGTTATCGATCCCTTTGGAATCTTGAGATTTGGCGTCCCAAACCTCTTGTATCGGTTCACTAGGGTGAATCTCAGCCGTGGCTATGTCTGTTATTTCAGGAATCCCGGTTTCAACCGTTGCACCTTTCATTGGTTTTCGAGGATTCTTATATTTGGAACGTAATGGTCTGCCACGTTTATTACGTGATGCAGATTCTGTAGCAACTTGAGTCTATCCCTTTTGGACATCTATTCGTACTGGTGCATTACAAGCTGGTATGTACGATTTGGTTACTCTGTTCGGGTCAGCAAAGGAATCTGACAATTGATTAGCTAGCTTTTGTAAGTGTATAATATTTTGGACCTCTGAATCACATTCTAGAGTCCGAGGATCTTGCCATTGTAAGGATGTTTGATTCCATAAAATTTCCTTTACCAGCTTGTGTCTCTCCCCACCTAAGACAAGATATACCGATTCATCAAATTGGCAATTCGCATATCTGGCCTTAAATATGTCTCCTGTGGTCTGCTCAAGATATTTGATAATGGTGGGAGAATCAAAACCAACATATATTCTCGTTCTCCTTTGAGGTCCCATCTTAGTTCTCTGTGGTGGTGCAATGGATACATAGACTGAACACCCAAATGTCTTAAGATGGGAGATGTCTGGCTCATGACCCGTTACCAACTGGGATGGGGAATATCTATGCTCACTAGATGGCCGAATGCGTATTAGTTCAGCAGCATGTAAAACTGCATGTCTCCAAGCCGAGACCGGGAGCTGCGACCTCATGAGTAATGGTCGAGCAATCCATTGAATTCGTTTAATGAATGATTCAGCTAATCCATTCTGTGTATGGACATGTGCCACGGGATGTTCAACACTTACCCCCATGGCCATACAATATTCATTAAACGCTTGGGAAGTGAATTCACCAGCATTATCAAGACGTATAGTCTTAAGTGGAAAATCTGGAAAATGGGCTCGCAGTCTGATGATTTGGGCCAATAACCTAGCAAATGTTTGGTTCCGAGAAGACAATAAAAAACATGCGACCAGCGGGTCGATGCATCAATTAGAACCATGAAGTACCGAAATGACCCACAAGGTGGGTGGATTGGACTACATATGTCTCCTTGTATTCGTTCCAGAAAATTCAAGGTTTCTTTAGACACTTTGACTGGTGAAGACCGAGTGATCAACTTCCCTTGTGAACAAGGTATGCACGTGAGGTGCGGAGGGAAGACTCGGTTTTCTTTAAGGGTGTGCCCTTTAGAACTTTTAATCAATTTACGCATCATATTCGCACCGGGATGACCAAGCCGGTCGTGCCAAGTAGTGTAATCTTTAAACCATGCTTTGATAACAACATTAGCCTCAATCATACTGACCTTAGCATAGTAAAGAGCAGTAGATAGTGCGGGTATAGTCTCAAGGACTTGTTTATTGCCGTTTGAGATCTTAGTGATTAGTAGGGATTATTTTTTCCCTTCACCCTAGGTTTCAATGTGGAAACCATTTAGCCTTATATTTCAAATGTCGAAATCAGTCGAGAAGGTCTGAGGATTTGAGGATCCGAGGATCTGAGGATCTGAGGATATAAGGATCTAAGCATCTGAGGATCTGAGGATCTAAGGATCTGAGGATCTGAGGATCTGAGGATATGAGGATCTGTCACGGTGGACATAGTTGGATTCTCTTTTGGCTCCTTCAACTCGATGGGCCTCAGGTAGCGGGGTTGATTCCGGGGGTCTTTTAGCACTGTTCGTCATCAACAACTCATTGTTTTGCTCTGCTAGGATTAAACAAGATATCAAAACCTCGTAAGTTGTGTATTTCATCGCGCGATATTGTTGCTGATGCACAATATTCTCAGTATGAAATGTTGACAATGTCTTTTCAAGCAATTCATGTAAGACACATCTTTGCCACAAAGTTTCATGATTGAAACGATCCGAAATAACTTGGAGTTGTAGGCGTCTACGGATTTGAAATCTTGGAACCGTAGGTTCTTCCAAACGAACTTGGCTTGGGGCAACAACACCGTTTTCTGGTGGTCATACCTCTTTTTCAATGCCACCCAAAGTTCGAGTGGGTTCTCAAGCGTGAGATATTGATTTTTGAGGCTCTCGGTCAAGTGGTGACGGATATGAAATATCGCCTGAAACCGATCTTTGAGAGATGCGGTGTTACCATCAATGATGCAATCACCTATTCCTTTAGGGTTGATGAAAATTGTAGTTTCAAGGGCCCACTGGAGATAGTTATCTCCCGAGACATTGAGTGTCTCGAATTCGACCTTTTAGATATTCGACATAATTATCTTACTTAAAATTTTACAGCGGAAACATTTTATTCTTTCAATCATGAATTTTGTTCTTGGTGTTTTAATACAAACACTAGTTATCTTAATTTCATGACATTCATGATTTTTTTAAATAAAGGAAATATCTAATAATTAAATAAATTTCCTGCGGCAAATCATTTTATACGTGTATGCTTATATAATTGACTATAATTTGCAAATAATTATTATGCATAGCAAACACGTGTCTTATTAATATATTTATCATCACTTTTTTGGAAACTTGCCATTTTTTGGAAACTTTCCTTAAATAGAAAAATTTGTTATTTATGGAAACTTGCCTTAAATAGAAACTTTCTATAAATAGAAACTTTTTATTTATAGAAATTGCGATATATGGAATTTTGATATTTCGGAGAAACATATTATTTTAGGAAACTTTCAATTTCGAGAAATTTCTATTCGGGAAAGTTTGTTCGGGAACCAAAACTTTTAGGAAAAACCGGATTTGGATTATACCGAACATAAGTTCGGTTTAATGATTGGATAATTAAACCGGTTTAGATTTTAGAATTCCGGTTTGATTACCGGTTTAGGGATTTTTTTTTTAAAGTTAATTTTGTAATTAAAAGTAACAGAAAGTATACATAGCCGTATACTTTAATGAAAAAAAAAAGAAGAAGATGTGGCACGTGCGTATGTAACGACACACGTACAAACAAAAAAAAACCTCAATTAAGTAAAGCTAAACAACATTCATTAGTACATTGGAATGATGATTTGATTTGAGTCCATTAACGTCTTTTTATTTGTTTTTGTTTTTGTTTTTTTTTTGTCTTTGGTATTATTAAATAAACGTCATACCAAAATTAATTTAATTAAAAAAAAACATTATAATAAAAAAAATAGTACAATATTTAATTACTTTGCCGAATATAATCAGCTAATCAAAGATAAAGCTTATCGTACGTTTATATCTAAGTTGATGTAACTTTTGATGATGGTTAAATTCGGCTCAGTTCAAGTATTAAGTTATATATGCGGTTGAGCCACGATTAGATTAGGATTTATTTGCGGTTTCAAAACGATTGAAAAACAAAACATGAACCACTTTTTAAATGATCAAAAACGGATTAGAGTTTATAGAAATTATAGCTTTAGGGTTCTTATTCGGGTTTACATGAACCACTTTTTAGAAGGAGATATCATGTTACCTTTGATCACGCCTTTGGTTCTGAAGGAATGGAACCGGGAGCTAAAGAACTCGATTTTCAAACAAGAATCAACAGCGGCGGCGGCTAAGATTTTCAAGCTTTTGAGAGCGTTCGTGCTGATAACGTGTTGTAAACTTGTATCTTTATTAGGCATATGTTGGAATATATATACATGAAGTATCAGGATACAAGGTTAAATAGGAAACCTTAATGGCCCTAATGAACCGGTTAATGAGTCCATAAATATGTTTTATAACATAACGCAGTTTATTTATAATCTAAAATTTTAAAAATAATGTATTAAAGTTTTACAATCATGATATAGTTTTGAAAACCATAACGCAAACTAATTTTAATAGTCATAATAAAATTTTAAAAAATATATAGAATATGATTATAAGAAAATTAATTATATCGATACTAATTTAAATCATAATGTAATAATACATTCATCAAAACCATAATATAATATGATTTAAAAAATTAAACTACAAATCCCTCCTTCACTAAATTTCAATACAAATATACAAATAAAATAAGGTGTACTCATATAAATAAAAACAATAAAGAATGTTGAAGAGGCAAGACCAAGATAGGCTTAAATAGATGAGTTGTGGGATATATATTTTTTAATAAGAAAATAAAATTAAAAAAAAACTTAAAAATAGAACGATTTGAAAAAAAATAATAGGACATAAACAAAAAATCAAAAATTTTATTGTTTTTTTTACAAAAATTGATAGAGCAGTTGAAAAAATAATGAAACATAAATAGATTATAGGAGTCCATATATTATTTACTTTTTTTTTCTCCGGGGCCCATATAATGTTTGAGCAAACAATTACCAAAAAACAATTTTCAAATTGAAATTAGTATCAAATACTACAACATAATTGAAAAAAGATTTCCGATTTTGGCAATTTAAACTTCAAATAGGCTTCAAATCTTATGGTCTTGTGAAATAAACAAGAGACATAAATTGAGTTGATTTCTACAAAAGAAATAGAAGCCCATTAGCACAAAGTGAAGATGATGTCGTTTATCAAAAGCAAATGGTATATCTTACAACGAAATCTGATCAATTTTGTTAAGTTTGTTTTTTACATGTTTTGTGATTTCTTTGATCTTCTTCTTCGTGAGTTCAACGAGAGTTTGAGCCAGGTACTTTGTGCGAGAGTTTTATTCCCATTACCTATAAACATTCAATTCTTTTAGTGGACGTCTGGAAGTAAGAATCTCTCACGAGACGTATCGGTCGCTGACCGAGAACTCGTTAAATCGACGGTGTAAGGTTAGAAGAAACTAACCTAGATTTGTAAATCTCAACTATGTTCTTGGTTGACGATTGAGCAGGGAATTCCGATTTGCATCCACAAGTGGTATCAGAGTGCATTGGTTTGTGCGATTCATCAACTCACGACAAAATCAACATGATTGTGCAATATCACACTCCAAGAAAGTTTAAGTATATACAAAGAAGATAAAATCAGGTTAGTAACAAGCAATTGAAAATCTAAAATGAAGAATCAATTAGAACCACGAAACTCCAGGTTTGACAATGAGAAATTAGACGGAAAGATTGATTTTAAACTGTGGAAGTGTAAATTTCTTGGTACATTGGAAATGATGGGATTGGAGGGGCCATTGGACGATCCAATTGTGGAAAGAACAATAACAATAGAAGATGGAACAATAACATATGCACCAATAGATCCATTAGTACCACAAAAAGAAAAACGTGTTAAAAACATGATGTGTGCAAGTCTTACAAATTCTATTATGAGGAAATGTCATGGATGAATCAACAACGTTATCAATGTGGAAAGCACCGGAAGAAGAGTACCAAACCCAGTTTTTACCAACCATGATTTATCTCAAGAAACGGTTTCATAACTTCAAAACGAGCACATATCTATTGAGGACAATATTAATGTATTTAGAAAGCTAGTACAAGACTTAGCTTGTTTAGGTGTTCAAGTTACAGAAGACGACCAAGCCATTCAACTTCTCTCTAGTTTACCTAAACACTATGATGCTTTAGTAGATACAATGAAATATTGTAGCGGTAAGTTCAAAGTAACAGTCAAGGATGAAATCGGGTCACTTTATACTAAAGGAGTTGAATTGAGAGAAAAAGAACTTCCAACTAAAGCTCAACCAGATTCAGAGAGACTGTTTGTGTCTAAGG
Organism: Aethionema arabicum; assembly: GCA_000411095.1. NCBI lineage: Eukaryota > Viridiplantae > Streptophyta > Magnoliopsida > Brassicales > Brassicaceae > Aethionema > Aethionema arabicum. The sequence continues at coordinate 82,233 of KE153420.1, forward strand.
ATAAACAAGGAAAGAAAGGTAAAAAAGGCAAGAATGAGAAAGGTAAAATAAGTCTAAAAACAAATATGCTAAAGAAGGCAATACTCGCTTTATTTGCGGGAAAGATGGACATTGGAAAAAGGACTATCCGGTTTGATTAAGGAAAAAGGCAAGTGAATCAGCTAATTTTGTAGAATTATACCAAGAACTGATACTATTAACTGCAAGTTTACAAGATTCTGGTACTGAATGGGTGTTATATTAAGGTCAAGTTTTCACATTACACCTATAAAGGAATTTCTATTTGATCTTAAAGAATTTCAAGGACCTAGAATACTAATGGGAAATAACACATCCAATGTCAATGGAATGGGAAAGATCATAATTCTTAGATCAAGCGGTCAACAAGTAATTCTAAGTGATGTGAGATATGTACCTAATATGGGCAAAAATCTTATATCACATGGTTGTTTCGAAAAGGCTGGATGTAAATATACATGGGGATGATTACAAAGTATGTTTCTACAGAAAAGAAAATGGAAAAGAGGTAATTTCTGGTTTATACAAAGATGGACTTTATTTCCTAGAAGGTAATGGGCTACATGTGAAGTTAATTCAACAAATTCTCCTAAAGATATGTCTAAAGTTTGGCATTCAAGACTGAGACACATGAATGAGAGGAGTATTGATGTATTGTTTTGAGATGGGTATATTTCAGACAAAAACAAAGTTAACTAGGATCTTTGTGAAAGCTGTGTACTAGGGAAAGCGCATAGGTTAAGCTTTCCGCAAAGAAATTATACTTCAAAAGAAATATTAGAATATATTCACTCAGATTTATAGGGTGCTCCAACAATAGTTGAAAGATTTGTTGGACATCAATATTTTGGTACCTTTATTGATGACTATTCACGAAAAGCGTGGATATATTTTTGTAGGGCTAAAAATGAAGGGTTTCAATAGTTTAGTGATTGAAAAACATTGGTTGAAACTCATACAAAAAAATGTTAAATATCTAAAGACATATAAGAGTCTTAAATTTTGTAATCAACAGTTTGAGCAATTATGTAGAAGTTCAGGAACTCAAAGGCATCGAACTTGTACATATACACCACAACAAAAAGATGTATCTGAACGGATGAGCATAATTATTATGGTAAAGGTAAGATGCTAGTTAGCTGAGAGTGGATTAAGTGATTTTTTTGGTGGAAACTGCTTACACAACAGTTATGTCATTAGGGATGTTGTCTAGGGTCAACCAGGCCCGGCCCGGCCCAGCTCGCCTCCAACCCAGCCCGTCTAGCCCAACCCGTGACTGACCCACCAGATTGATGGTCCAACCCGCGGGCCAACCCGCCGGGCCCAGGGTCAGCCCGCAGGCCAGATTGGCCCACCTTTTTTTTTTTTTAATTTTTTTAAAATAATCATTGTAATTAATAGTTTAAAATTATCATTACTTATTTAAATGGGTTTGCATTTAAAATTATCATTGTAATTAGTAATTACTTTAAAAAAATTACATTTTAAAACTAAAAAATTTATAATTAATTTACGGATAAGATTAATTAAAATAAAAAAATATCCAAAAATAAACATAAATATCCAAATATATCCAAAAAAATCCAAAAACTTCAAAACATTATATCATAAACATATAAAAAACTTATGAAAAAACCTAAAAAATCAAACATTTGAATCTTCTATAGAATTATCGTTTCCATTATTGTTATCTTCAATATCACCTATGGAACAATATAAATAATTGTTAAACATATTTATTCAAAACTATGTAACAATATAAATAATGCAATGTAAAATTTACCTTCAAATTCTTCAAAACCACGTAACCAATTTCGAGTGCAAAGCAAAGATTGAACATTTTTTGGAAGAAGCCGATTGCGATAAGCGTATAAAACTCGACCTCCAACGCTAAAAGCTGATTCTGAAGCTACTGTAGTAATTGGAATACTAAGTATATCACATGCCATTGTGGCTAAATCACCAAGCCTATACCTATTCTCTTTCCAATAACTCAAAATATCTAAATCTGGGTGTTGATACGAGGGTTTTTTGTGTCCTCGGTCAAGATAAATTAACCTTGACTCCCTTCAACAACGGGGTTGTTGTAGTTAGTTAAGGGTCGATCCAAGGGACTCAAATTGTTACGCCGCAAACATTTAGGAATCAAAATCTAGCTAAGGCAATGCAAATCAAAAGGGGGTTCCGATCTGCACCAATAGAAAGTAAACTAAAATGATAAAACAATAAAACTAAATCGTTAAATCTAGGGAAGTTCTAGGCATGTGAAAACAATCAGACATGTATTCAGGTACTATGGATAAATAGCCTTGACGCTATCGTAAATATTGAATCGGCCCACTCTCGTGCGACAACCGCGGTTCCTATCCTAGAAATGGATTGATACTGGCCCCACTCTGTCACTCTTATGAGGAATCGCAATTCTTTCCCGTAACTAGCATGCATTACGAGTTGGATTAGATATGTCAACAATCTAGCAACCTAACTCTCATCGCGGCTAAATAGATTGCTCGATCTAGTGTAGTTCTAACTTATCCTACCGGCTCTCGCAATCTAGGACTCGTCTAATATCAGGAACTAAGCGGCCAATCTTAATTCAAGCAATACGATCAACACTAGGCGAAGGAACATAAGATTCTTAACCTATTTATGTCTAATCATCAATCACAACGCCATAAAAACTCTAGATCTAACTACAAACTACTCTAACATGATGACACAAAATAAAAGCATGAAGGAAGACATAAACATGAACATAAAGTGCAGAAAACTAAAATAAATTGAATTGAAAAGTCAAAAGTTTAAGAAAATCTCATGTATTGAAAGTGCAGAAATCGTTCTCTGGAGAAAGCTTTAGGGCGTCACTCCTTTGGCTCCTTAAGAGAAAANACATAAACATGAATTTAAAGTGCAGAAAGCTGAACTGAAAAGCAAAAGTTAAGAAATTCTCATGTATTTAAAGTGCAGAAATCGTTGTCTCTTGAGAAAGCTTTGGAGCGTCACTTCTTTGGTCCTTGAGAGAAAACAAAAAGAAAATCTAATCTAAACCTCAATTTTGGGGCTGAGGCAGCCCTTCCAAAGATAGGAGAGGTGGCTACATATTTATAGAGTTCAAAATTAGGTCAAAGGTGTGTTTTTTTTGCTTTTTCTTAAAGAATCTGGGCTTTTTCCGCACCCCGCATCGGTAGATACGAAAAACCGTATCTACCGAAACACTTCTTCAAACTCTTTCTCTTCATAG